>JAULCE010058551.1:0-13294 GCA_032359355.1 Macoma nasuta | reverse complement strand
TTTGTGTAAGTGTTTTATATGGGTCTCGCCAATTCAAAAGTCAATCCACAAATGCATATGTGTATGAATATTGCCGTACATGTTTCTATATTTCTAAATAAGAAATCACCGGACAAATTATGATCGCTTATTTGCCATAGCTAAATAATAGTTATAGCAGGTTCATCTGAATTTATAAATTATAATAGCTTCGCTGGTTGTCAGTGTTTTCAGCGCTTTGATTTTACTTTACTATTTAACCGGTTTCGTTCAGATTCGCTGTGGTTCGGTTGCGTATAAACCGCTTAACAACTCGTAAAACAACATGCTACGCTGTATTCCAGTTCCGATTTGATTCCTGTCCGTAATGTACCATTCAAATTAAATGACTGAAAGACTGCTGTTGGCCATACCTTATCAAGTGTTTCATTCTCACATTTCCAGGCAATAACATTCAATGCTGGTCTAGTAGAGAGGACACCGTTACCGAGTCAAACACTAGTGAGCAGAGAGGCGCGTCGAGACAATATCATAACTGCCCTGCAGAAAACAAACGCCTGCCTAGTGTGTGTTCAAGAGGTGAGACTTAACCCTTTCCCCGCCAAAATATAACATTGTCGATTATAACTGGTTTGAAATCAAATATTAAAACAAAATAAATGACAAAAATAATTAAATAAACTTTGGCTTTTCCGAATCCTTATTATTGGAAATAAAATATTTAGGCAAATAAGCGAAGCATTGATCAGACGCCGCCTTCTAAGGCAGCGTCTGATCTGGAACTTCACGTTTTTGCAATGTCGAATTGAAATGTTTAACATATACAAGCATATTCTAGTTAACACTTTATATTCGCAATTACACATATGCATGTTTGCTTCATTTGTAAGGAGCTCGTTGACTTGTTGTACAAGTTTGGAATGGGTTCAGCTATCCAAACGTCATTTTTCGGCATGATGTCTGAGCGAGGCATAATTTAGAACGATGTGCAATGTGTGGTTGGCCTTACGAGACCACCGAAATATCAACAATGATGATTTCCTAAACGACACCTTGACTGGCGGGGGCACTGTAAACCGATTTAACTGGGTGTTTCTACAGTGTCTATAACATCCTGTATGCTGGAGGACCCCAAAGCCGGTGTATACCAAACTCAGGGGTAATACCCGATATCCAATTATAAAGACTCTAGTGACGTCAGGTCATTTGCATAATATTTGTAGGAGGTCAAAATTTTCCGCCAATACTCCCGATGGAATCAACTGTCACAATGAGCTTTATTTAAGGCACTTGTCTTCTACACACCCATACAAATCGATATTTGATATAGAAACGTACCTCTCCCACAAAATATTATATTTGTGTTTGTTTATAGCAATTCTGATTTACCTTTTTACTCTAATTCTCCTTACATCATTTAGAATAATGTGTTTGTTTCCATGAAGAAAAGTATTCACCAAATGACTTTTTTCTAGAGGAGATTTTTATGGGTGCACCGATATTCAGCACGAAATTATGAGCAAACTGAAAATTGGTACATGTGAAGTTGAGCCCAAATAACATACATTTTGTAAAATTTTGAAAGTTTTGATATTTGGATGTTATTACCTAATCATTAATCTACTAATAAATATCAGGTAAGTGAATGGAAAATTGATTTTGAAATTTTCAGTTTGTTTATATTAAGACCACCGAGTCAATGTCCACCGAGCCTACATGACAAGGGCATGGCAAACATCCTCGACAACAAGGATGCAAGTGTGCGAATCAAGGACAACAATAATGATTCCCAGAAATTAACCGATAAACTGCCCGAGCTGCAGGCGATTTAACCATACAAGACCATCTATCCCAGACAAGTACTGATACATTGTGCCGTCCCTTGATCCCTTCCATACACCTTGTGTGTTGATGAGGTTCTACAAGTGATACAAGGGGAGTGAATGAGAAGAGGTACTCGTGGCCGGAGGAATTAATGCTGATTGCTCTGTTGATCATGCTCTGCAAGGCAAAATATATAAAAGGGATTCCGACATTTTGAGCCGCTTATCAGTCAGCTGATGAAGAAGAAAGTTATTGTCGACTTTGAAACCGGTAACGGAGTATGTCGGATATTTGTATTGGGCCCTTGATGGCTGCTCTACAGTTACTCTGACTTCTGACAAGTCATTGAGTACATTTGATGATTGGCGAAAACAGTCTATGTTTTTAATAATTCTGTTTTACATATTTTACAACTGGATTTGCCATCACTGATGTTGTGGATCAGTTGGACGGGGATACCGTCTATTTACACTGTACGTCTGATTGGGTGATGATGGCATAAGAGTGAGGTTGGGCGCCCCTAAACCGGCTTAAACCCCAAGTGGCGTGTTTGCCACTGACCGTTCAAAGGCGGTACTCTTATCTTCACCCTAGATTTATGTCTGTTTTCTGTCCATGTGTGTCTTCTATATGTAGCGTATGTTTGGATTCGCGTGTACGTGTGTGTGAGCGCGTGTATGAATGTGCTGAGAAAGTACTTGTTTCTGTGCTGTTCGGGTGGCTGTTTATTTTGTACGTGGCAAAGCTAGTAAGAGGGACTTCGACATCATGTACCGCTCATCAGTTAGCTAATGAAAAAACATATCCCCGACTTGTCTGTTGAGACGAAGGATAATCCTCGAATTCTGAGAGATATAAGCGTTTCCAAAGTGGGCCGAGCTGCTGCTTGAGCTCGTGTGGAACAGGAGGAAACTGCTGTTCTGACGAACCTCATCGCTAATCTATTCAAGTATGTAGAGGCTAGTGACATGGTAGACTACTAGAGGAACGTCCTGTGCATGCCAGACGCACTAATGCAGATTATACACACATTTCATATATGTTAATGGGACGATTATTTCAACTCTCTACAAGATGCCATGGATGGTAGCATTTAACAACAATAGGCATGGCATGCGAGTGCCTGCCTTCTGAACAATGCTGACATATCTTCTTTCTAACCAGGTTACCTTCTTTTGAACTGACTTTTGTCAGTTAAGCACAAACAATCCCTACTCAAATATGGCATGGAACATGTGGATCTAGTGCATTTTTTTCGTAATGATATGAAAGCATATTTATGATATAAAATGAATCTGATTATGTTGACTGGAGGAACGCTTTCCATTTATTTTCATGAATTGCTAATTTGTATTTTTGAAAGCTATTAACTTTTCAATTTCAATTTGTTTGGATTTATATGATGTGAATAAGTTTGCTATTGAAGTTCATTCAAACACTTTCTCTTAAAGAAAAAATACTTTGCGAATATAATAATATAGTTTTTCGTGTGTGTTGTGTTGTTATCTCCCGTTTTTATTATTCCAAATGATATTGTCCGGTTATAACGTTTTATTTTAAGGTTTAGGGAGTTCATGTAGTTTGTAATATTTACCCAAAAATGTTGCGCGTTTATACATTCCCAAAATAAATGTCGTTGGCTTTTAATATGCATTCCAAAGGAATCACAGAGACTGCTTAACTTAATTTTATATTTTATTAACCTTTTGTTCGTCAGTATTATTCGCATTGTGTATTTGTTTTGGAATGTCCCTAGTGATGTATCTAACGTGGTTTAAAAATAACTTGATAAACCTTTTTCCAGTGTATTTCTGTTTTATCTACTTCAGTTTTCCATTTATCTTGAAATGCAATTTTACATGTTCCCTCATTATTAAATCGTTGGTCATATACAGATTTATCCATTGGCTTGGTTTCCAGCAGAGTGTCTATTAATCTTGTTTGTTGTGAATATTCATATGTGCATTTTTGTTTGATATCGTTTTTCCACTTTTCTGATAAACTTGATAACATTTGATCATAATGTATGTTTTATTTTATTTGATAAATTGAAAAGGTCAGCTAAATATTGAAATATTTGTTACTAGTGCACTCCAGAAATGTAAACAATTTTGCAATGTCCAAGAGTTCACATAACCTTGCCAACCAAAACCATTCAAGGAGGAAGCGTGTGGAATGCGGTCCGACACAGATGCGAGAATATGCGAGCAGGACTGAATTGCGTGCATGCAAAAGACTCCTTCTTGTTTGACCCAGCATCACAATCATCCGCAAACTACAGTTAGCCATGTGTGCAACCGATGAGCTCATAAGTAATGATACCTTCATATATGCATCCTTCTCTCTGAGCAAACCACTTACGTTTGTCAAGGAGGCAAGCACAACAAAGCCGGGGAAGGTCCTAAGCGCAACAGCAATAGAGCAGGACGCGCTCAAGACAGTGATAAATGCGACAGTGCCTATTCCATAACAAGATATAAAGCCGATCGTGGGATAGAAGTTACCAGGTAGCTCAGTCGTGTAAGAGTGCCCTGCTAGTATAGGGGTGGTTCTGAGTTCGATTCCCGGTCGGGTCACATGTTTCTCTCCGGGTACATTTGGCGCCCAACGTAAAAGTAATCCATAAGTTGATATATAACTTATAGTTGATAGAGAGTCTGTGCAAGATTCGTGGAAGAGTCTTGATTCTTTGAGGGGAAGTGTCTATTCCATAAATAGATATAAAACCGATCGTGGGATAAAAGTGACCAGGTAGCTCAGTCGGTAAGAGTGCCCTGCTAGTATTGGGGAGGTCCTCAGCTCAATCCCTGGTCGAGTCACATGTTTTCCTCTCCATTTGCATAAGCTTGGTCAGCAAATTATTGGGCCTCCCTGAGTCAGTAGAAAATCGAGCTATCGAAGAATACGTGGCATTATTCAACTGCATGGCATAAAGAGGCAGAAAAGCAAGCTCATCCAGAAGCTCTCTCTGCAATATATTGATCTACATGAGCCCTTCATCGTCATCGTTACATTGGAATGATCTGGAGGATGGCGTCTCCGACAACACACGTCTCCGCGCCAACTTCCTGGCGTACTTGGTGCGCCACCATTTCCTGAAGAATCACCTTTCTCCACTCCGTCATGGCTAGGAGTTGGTTGGTGATTTTCGCCCTGATCATCAGACACGACCTGTATTACCCGTGAACATACCTCCACTTTGACAAGCTGAAGACAGCGAAAACGATGAAAGCTCATCTGATGATGTGGGCGACATTAATTCGTCAGTATCTTAGGCTTCATAATCTAGTGTCACAGAGAGTTCCGATTCAGATTGATCATAACTCTTTGATTTATTAGCTACAAAACATTAACGTATTGCATAGTGTTGCCGTTTAAATGTGTTTTGGTAATGCTAGTACGATAAAATAAAAACAAAACATGTTTAATATTTCATAAATGTTTTATGAATACATATAAATAGATCATGGTATATGAACTAGTTTAGCTGTTACATTTCACTCCAGATTATAACAGCCGTATTGGAGTTCAATGTCGAAATGTTATTAAAACATAAAAATGATGTCAGAATCGGAATCCTCTTGGTTGATCTAGTAGAAAAAATGTGCTTATACTTGGTTTTAGGTACTCTGGCTAAACAAAATTATTGTTTCAAGCTTAAGGTGGCGGTCATCTTGAATATGGTTTACAAATGATGTAAACGCGTCAAACTGATGCCAGAATCGAAATCCCCGTGACTGGTTTAGTGTGAAAAGTGCATGTATCCTTTATTCTAGGCGCTCTGGTTCAAAGGTTTATATACCCCGCTCATCGAGTTGGAGGGCATACTGGAATCACTGTGTCCATCCGTCTGTCCGCTCTAACATAACCGGGTTTGTGTAGATCGTACGTTACTCGGTTAAAACAAAAGAATTTGTTCTGAAAGCCACATATGTTTTGTCCATTTTTTCGGTTCATGGGGTTTTTTTGTTTTATGTGACTCATTTAAGTCACATAAGACACAAACATACCTATGAAAGAAATATACATCTATTATGTTAGAACGTCCGTCTCTCTGTCCGTAAGTCCCTTTTTGCCCGGTGCATTACTTACTCATTTTTCAAAGATTTTTTATAACCTTGTATACTTTGTTATCCTATGACCTGTGTACCTGTGGTTTTGGTCATGATCACTTGAATGGTGAATTAATTACAGGTTTTTTAAAAGTTTTTATTTAGAAATTGTATGGATCGAATTCTAAATGGATTCATAATGTTACTACTGGGCGGAATTTGATTAAATTTCATACAATGGTAAAGCTCACCGAGAGGAAGTACTGTGGAAAGGGATTATGACTCTACTTTACCAAATTATAGATTTGTTGCTTTTTTATTACTTTTTCTTGTCAGGAACATAACTTAAAAACTACTGGATGGAGTTTAAAACTTCGTACAATGGTAAAAGTGCAGTGCGTACGAACTATACCTCTGATTAAGTATTAAACAGACTTATCCCTGTTTTTTCTTTTTTCTTGTTAATGTTATATATTGCCCTTTTAGATCAAAGGATGATGTTGAGGGAGATGGGTATTAACCACCTTTTGGGAAAGCATAGCTCAAGTTCAAAATGGCATTTTTTGCGTGTGGTCTGGTTTGTTGTAAAAAGGTCCATAGAAGTAAAATTAATCTTCAAAACATACAAGCCAGAGAATGAGATTGATTGCTGGACCCAACTAATAGGTAAAGATAAGTTTGCGGCTAGCGTATAAAGTTATACGGGATGAACGCTTATGCGAGATACTTTATTCCAGGCATTCTTTGCTGAAGACGTAAAGGCCATCGTGGACGGTCTTAGTGGAGAATATCGTTTCTCCTTCAGCAAGATCCACTACCCCGACGGTACTCTGGGCAACTCTCCAAACGCCGATGACGGTAAGAAATTAGATGTCGTCGTTATCGCTCTTTCCCGTCACTTTGGGAAACAATTCTGCGCATGTGCAATATTTCGTCTGCTGTATTTTCAAACTTAACAGATTAACTTTGTTTGGCAAAAGTATTGGCTGAGTGTTAAACAGCTTGGATCCGGATGAGACGCCGAAGCAGACAAAATATTGAACATGCACAGAATCGCTTCCGTTAGTGAAAGGGTTAAAATGCGCTAGTATGAGGTTAGGTGTTTAATAAACGCTTGATAGTACATTTTACCTTAAACACATAAATATTCAGCAGGCTGAAAAGTAACGTGGCTGATTGCATTCACAGGTCCGCTTTGTGATGCTGTGTTATTCCAGAATTTGATAGGCTGCTTAGAATTCTTCAACTGCAGCTCGTATGGCACAATGGGAGACGTTCTTGAATGCGCCTCCTGCTCACAACAGATCTACGACATCTTCTCGCAGAGCTCCGATGACTGTATGGCATGCTTTATAGCATCCTTTCCCTTATTGGACAATTGTTTTGAAGGGTGAGTGCGTCAACCATGTGTATTACGCGCACGGTCAAACGTTACAACTATTCCTGAATATCTAGACAAAGAGAAATTCCTTTTCAAAGTGTTTCGAAACATTGTGGAAAATAGAGCATTTGCTCGTCTCAAACAAATGCTGCACATCCAAAAATATATCCAAATGATATCTGATATAGAGGCGCTTGAAAGCGCCTGTAAGGGGTAATAGGTAATGATACATGTGTTCCTCTTGCCACAGCTAAACTGGAATGGCTGAGGGAGTAATCAAGCCACTGCCGGCTAACCTAAAAACATGCATAAAGAAACATAATGGCATACAAATACCTAGATAACCACCATTTTCATATACAGAGTCATAACATGAAACGATACACTATTGAAAACAGAATGAATGTAACTTACGCACATTATTAATTGGCTTAAAAATCAGGAACCAGCGGACTTATCGCCCTTAAAACCCCATTTTGTTACAAATTTGGTGAATGTTCATTATCGATATGCCTTGTAGCATACAGAAGGCTTTTTTAATCTTTAAAACTCTAAAAAATAGTCGCGTCTGCTCAAACTTCCATCTGCAGCAATTTTTAAACCATATCTGATTTGCTTCAAATTTGGTGAAAATATTTTCAGGCTGTCAAACAGCTTGGATCCGTATCAGACGCCGACTTACTTGGCGATTGATCTTGATCCAATCTGCTTGGTCACCAAAGCGGCATAGGGTCGAACAGAGCATGCTAAGGGTTATGCGCAAGTGGATGGGACGGATGAAAGGATTAGCTATTTCCCATGCGCCTTTCAACACTCACAGTACGGAAACCAATGAAATTGAAACCAAAATCGGAACCGAACTGGAACCGACTTGAAGGCTAATCGAATCGACATGGCCGCTTGGGGGGATAAGGCCGACCATTTCTCCGGATATTTGCGGAGATATCCGGATTTTATCCGGATTTTAGAAATATTCTCTAAAAGCATTATTCTAACATTGCAGGAAGCATGGGTCACAATGAGACGCCGTGATACATGGCGTCTCATTGAGATCCAAGCTGTTTGAAAATGTCAGCATAGTTTTTTCCGTTTCACGCATAAAAGTGAATATTTTCCGAGATCTCTGGATTTTTCATGGTCCAGTTATGGTCACCCTGGGGGGTATAGCCTTCAAATCGGTCAAAAATGCATGATGCGCTTTATAAATAGTTTTCACCATGAACGTTTTTACGGGTTTGTACGAAATGTCAAACCGAACATAAGTGGAGCAAAACCGGTTCAATCGTCAATTCTATTGGTTTCAGTACTGTTCATGGAAAGTATGTTTTCAAACATTGTCACTGGTTCATTTGGAGTAACATTATTATGTCCCGTTTAAACGATAACATGAAGCAAACAAATGACAAAAACTTAAATAACTACCAATATTTGTACAATAACAACTGTTTAGCTTTCAAAACATAACATTAACAGTGATACCTCGCTAATCGGGGTTCCCATAGACCAGAAAACTAATTTCCTGTAAACTATGTATTGACATTTATAAAAAAACTCGTGACATCGGACACTCGTCCGCTCTATCCCAAACTTTAATAGAACCCTTCCTTATCCTTTAAAACAATTTTTCACAAATAAAGAAGTTATATTGTTTACATATACTTGCATTTGGAAAGAAGTTACGTCGTGGCAAATCACTGATGTGTGTTTTCCCCTCAAAGATTTATATTTAAGTGGCAGAAAACAATACTGATGTCACACCATTACACAACCATGCACGCAGTTTTACCGCTGCAAAATGGTTCGGGTCATAAACAGGAAGTGTTGAAACGTCAAATTGGGTATGCCATTCGATACATCATTCCCTGAGGGGTGACAGGTGTAAGGCGCCCTACCTCCTAAGATAATCAACCTCTGATGCCTCCTAACAGGTTAAAACCACTTTCTTCATCCCAACCAGGTATATAAATGGAATAAGACTCTCTCGAAGCTCCAGATATATAAAACGAAAGAGCATCAGAAGTTGCCATAGAAGACAGCAGGACCCCATCTTCTACCCACCTGAAATACAATTCCACTAAGATATTAGACGTCTTTGGGTTTCAAGCAAATTCTTCTGCCGGTACTGAATATCCGGGTAAAGTTTTAACAAATAACAAGTTTATGAGCGTCTCACTGGAGATGAGCAAGACGTGTTGGTTGAATAACATACCCTTTACAGGCACTTAGGCCTATTGTTTTAGTTTTTACCCCCGAGTATGATCCTGACCTTGATATGACACATCGAAATATAGCAGCTTCATAACACGAGTATGTATGCCAATATCAAGTCTTTATCACATAATAGTTAAAAACTTATGACCATGGAAAATTCTAAATGATACACCTTTAAATTTGACCTTGATTTGATACCGCTTTACTAATGAGTAATCATGTTAAATAAAGTCTCTATTTCTACCATTTTGAAAGTTGTGGCAAAGGTTTCAATAGTCATGTAGTAAAATATAATTTTGACCTTGAAAAATAGACAATGACATGACACCACTAAAAATACAACGTCGTGCGACGTGTATGTATGTCAGGTTTGAAGTCTCTGTTTTTACTAATTCAAAAGTTTAGGCCAAAAGAAGATAAATACAAAATAAACCAGCAGACGAACAAACAACCCACATCTACTTTAAACTATTAATTACAAGTATCGCACATACTTTTTACGAAAACATACATTATAGATAAAACATGTACACAATGCCTGTAACCACAAGCTAAATCAAACATTTAATTGCACTAGTCTGTTTAATGATACTTTAATGTTTTTCTTTTATACAAAATGATGTTTTAAAACAGATAAACAATCCAAATACGAAATAAAATCTTAAATTATCTCATATCAGACTGAATTTAAAACTGATAAACAGGCATTATGTTAATAAATTGACATATAAAATAAACAAACAAACAATGTGAATAAGTCTTTAAAATGGCATGCATTAAATGGGCTTGTCACAATAATTATAACAAATAAGTTTGATAAACCCATGTTGTGCATTTATGAATTAATGGCGTATTTTATTTGAAGTAGGTCAAATGTATAGGTCAAGTTTATCGGGTCAAATCTGTTACATGTGAAAAGTTCTTGTCACAGGCAACATATTTGTCAAATATGAAACCCGAAGTCAAATGTTTCAAAAGGTATGAGCAATGTTAACGTTTTTAAAAGTATGTTAGGGTCAATGTCAAGGTGACTGGGTATTGTCACAAAGATTATATATAGTTATGATATTCCCATGATATGCAATTATGAGATTATCGCTACATTTTATTTTATTTTTTTTATTTTTTACAGTTAGTCAAAGGTCAAGGTCTAGATCATCAGACCAAAATGTCAGTATTTGTGAAAAGGTATTGTCAAAACCAATACATATAAATATGAAAGCCCTAAGATTAATGCTAGAATGAAAAATAAAATGAAAGGAAACGATACCTGGCCCGAAACACGCAGAAAATGCACAGCAGGATAAAAAGCATGGGATTAAATATCTATGACAAATAAATGAGCACTGGATATAATATACGTATATTTTTTGGCAAATTACAATAAAACAAAAGTACACGAACTGGATCACAAACCCATGAAAACGCGAAAATATGTTAAACGACACCCATAAAGACAGAGAAACAAAAAAAACATTATATAGCGGTCTACAAAAACACAATCTACCCTCGTAAAAAACAGAAATGCCCAACTATGCGTTCTTACATGTCATGACGGGCTTGACAGCATGACAAACGACCACAGGTCCACTTCCTCCAAAAAGGTTTTGATTGGTCGCGCCAACAAGGAACCCGGGACTTATGTTTAGGTAATCGGGGTCACTGATTCTAATTGAAAATAATTAAACTAGAAATGTGTCCATAGGTCACAGATGCACCCACTTCCACTTTGTCAAAATCACCGTATTTTCACAAAACCGAGGCTCATAACTCCGTAATTGCAGTTGGATGAAAATACCCATGTGCACAAGTTCACACCCTGAGCAATATATCAATGAGGTTTCAAGTCTGTAGTTCCAATACGGGACGTACGGACGCACGCATGGACGTACGGATGGACACGTGCGGACGGACAGACGGACAAAGGCAAATCTATTCCCCCCTTTTGAGTGGTGGAGGCATACAATATTGAAAGTAAACACTTTTGATTGTTGTCTTAGATCTATGTCGATTATTTAAATATGCATTGCTTGATTGCAAGGCAAAATACCGATGCTATTGGTAAAACATGAGAGGCAGGTATTTTGCAACAGGTTGAGTTCGACTTTTCACTATTGTTGAGGGGTTTACACGGTTTGCAGTCTTTAGTTAAAATGAATAACAGGAAGATAACGACCTGTTGAAACCAATGAGAATAGTGGATGGGTCGAAAATAGTAAATAAAGTAACGCGATAACCCTACTCCGCTGTGATATATCGTCTGCGTAAACTACCAGGTTTTTTTTTTAACTATTTCATTCAAATTTGGTAATACTATTGCATGTGTTTCAAACAGCTTGGATCATGAGTGTCTTTGCATCTGACCCGGATCGCACATATTTTGCAAAATAACCACAAAACAACTATAGTCGTTAATAGCGGAATAAGTATTAAAGTTGTTACCACCCTTCATACATAAACAGATGCACCGCTGTTGGCTCACCCGATATGTAGAGAAAAATGAACGCCCCTGGTTTATTACTGCTGTCCAAACACAGGCTGACTGCAACAAAGTATTCCGACTTTTTCCCCGGGGTGACTGAGCTTACAACACGGGGGTACCTTGAAGCTAAGGTGAGTCTTGAGTCGAAATTCGTTATCCATGCACAGTACGGAAATTAATTTATTCTTTCGGTACCAAATTAAAAACGGCGGTTGAGCTTGTTTCATATATAATGTTTTAGCGTAATAAATCGATTAAATGTTTTTATTGTATATTCCGAAACACGGGATTAAAACTTATTGCAAAACCAGTAACAGCTCTCGCCGACTCTTTTTGTAGTTTTTGAACAGAATCGAAACAAGTATCCGAGCATCCGTTCCAAACTATAAAGGAGTATTCGAGAATAGGGGCTATGTAGAGAGCTATATTTGATTTAGGGATTTTCTATTCAGAATGAATAATACCAACAATGACATCCCATTTTCATTAGCACTAAGATAAACCCCTTAGTGATTATGGTGGTCAAGAAAGTTGATGTTTGTATCTTGGAAATTTAAAGTAGGAAAGATGTCGCGTGGCCTTAAAGTTAAAAAAAATGGCTTAAGTTTTGTTTGAATTGAATGTGACAAGCCATGGGTTTGCCCAGTCACCGATTGGTCAAAACTCATGATTGTTGCCTTCAATAATATCAGAATCGGATGTGGCAGAGAAATAAAGTGAGCTGTCATCGGCAAAACAAAACCTCGTTAAAATAAAAAGATAATTTGAGATGTCATTTACATTATATCAAAAAGAGCAGAGGACCAAAACCGATCGTTGAGTAATACCAACTGGAAACGGCTTCAAAGCAGAGAAGATTGAATAATAACCCGTTGATTTCTAAGAGAGGTGTAGTTTGACAACCACCGGAGAAATGTTGCATTCATTCCATTTTTATGAAGTTTAAAAATTAGACCCTTATGTCATACTCGGTTAAAGGCTTTAGAAATATCACGAAAACATACCAGAAATCTGATCGTTATCGAAAGTTTGACAAATGTGGTAATAAATATCAACAAGTTGGACGGTAATTAAGCGTTTACCCAGACTGATAATTATATAGTTAATCATTCTGAAGAAAAAAGTTGTACATATGTTTGCAAATAATTCTTTCCACAGCAACATTGCAAATACATAGATATATGATTGGATACCGACGCCTTTTCACTTATTTTAAATATTGGGGTATATTGGGGTATTGTTCGTCTTTATCCACGCGCTTGGAAAGGAGGGGTCTATTTTGGCGCTTACCAACACAAAAGACAAGTCTAAAGACAGCATTATGGAGTAAAGGGTTCTTGCAACTGTATATTTTCAGATAAATAG
>JAULCE010058440.1:0-13294 GCA_032359355.1 Macoma nasuta | reverse complement strand
GGGACTTTTGTTTCAGCTCGAGCTAAACGGGGTTTCGAGCCAACCGTGCTCGACCCATCGAAGTTCGACTGTATATTACATTAATAGGACAAGTATGTACTTGTATAAATTGATAAAAATGTTAAAAGAACAAAAAAGACATGTCATAATTAAGTTAGGAAAGTGTATTTCAGATGCTTTCGAACTAAGAAACTCAATATTAAATGAACTTTCAGACTATTTTTTCTCCTTTTTCAGAACATCCTCTTTGCAAATAAAAGTACACATACACCAACTTTGCTTACGTGTCACTTGTATATGCACGCATGTATGTATGGTTTATATCATGACATGTTCGTATTTGATGCATATATGTTTATAAACTGACGAGACACTGTAAAAGTTTAAGTCAATGAATAATCGTATCGTATCATGTCAATAAGTGGTGCAGGTACTAATGCACCGTTATATTGACACAGTGACGCCACTCTTCGTTTACACGTATTTGAGTCAAATTCATAATTTCTAAAGGATATTGGTAAATGTCAACCAATATAGACCCAGATCAAAGGTCTCCTACAGGAGCCCTCTGATCTGGGTCTTTATTATTTGTTATGCATTTTTAATCATATTCGAAGGAATTAGACAGCTTCAGTTGTTGTGTTTATATTTGATGATGAATGTTCATAGATAAAAAAGCTTTACATTTTTCTATAATTTTAGATATTCCAGAATGATTCAACATATAATTATTCCGCTTACGCGCACATTTGCTGTGACAATAATGTTGATGTTTATGTATTCAATACCGTTGTTATGTTTTGAAATATGATTTGTTATCTTTTATAGCATTTTACTATATTTACGTAAATATACGTTATACAGTTGTTTCGTAATGACCAAATCTAATTATAAGCCTAATGAAATCAACAATGGATATCTAAAAATGTCTTGATGTGCTGTCGGTAGTCTTATACCTTTATATCAAATTAGTTGCATTAAGGGACCTCCACGGTTTGAAAGGCAATAATATAATTCAATTACTAGAAAACAAAATGTGCATCAGTTTGCAAGATACATTCATTTAAATGAGATTTTTAAGTTATGCTAGACTGGCTTTTAAAGTAGTTAAATATCATATTGCATGGCTTTGTTGAATTTCATTCAATTTCTCCACAACATAGTTAAGGCTTCCACGAGCTTTACTATTGTCATATTAATAAATGTTACGACATGTCGAAAAGCATTTACCCAATTTCCTTACGATTTGGTAGTATACTATAGGACAAAATGGTATAATCAAAGTGCATTTCCGATCAAATTGAATTCGTGAAGCGCCTGTCATCACATTTTTCCGACGTAGAAAGTTATCAGAAAGACAGATTGGCGTATTAAGCTATAATGCAAACGTGTCCGAATTGTTTTGGTGAATCTTAATACAGCACATTAACAGTGGGAGAAACGTTATTCTTTACCGTTTTAGAGCTCAAGTAACGCAAACGAAGTGTAAAGATTGTGGAAAAATAAGATGGCACTTGTCTGGCCTTTTTTGAAACGTTTATTTTTATAAATGGCAAACGGTTTGTACACAGATCAGACGCCAAATAACTAGGCGTCTGATATGGCTCCAAACATTTTGTATAGGTCATCAGCGTTCAACGTCTGACGCATTTTATGGTAAAGAAAAGCGTGTCTCCTACTGTATATCAAAAATAAATTTAAATACTTATTTCAATGGTTGTGAACTATCGTATGCCTGAAGCAAAATATAAACAAGACATAAGATTATATATAATACAAGAGATGCATTTGCATCAAGCTAATTAAAGACGTATCCGGGAATTCTTTCTGTGCAACTTACTGCGCACGAATGTTTCGTTTTAATTTTTTCCACGCCAACAATATGTAATTAGATAGTTTAACACAACTTCGACCCTGTCAGTGTTTAAAAGGCATAACACAGGCCGTTTCATATTATAACATAAAGTCTTTAAGCGTTTGCACGATAATAACCTCGATGGTGAATGTGAAACCGAAGTGCATTCTGATTCGGATACACATGTGTACCATTTTCAGATGCGTGTGAGCGATCTTAGAATAGACATAAATCAGAAACGGTCATGGCTACCAATACTTTTCAACCCTGTTTATTAAGTCATATATTGTCGAATGCATACACAACGTTGGGAAAAGTTCTCCGCTTTAAAACTTATTATAGGATACGTCTTCAACACAATAGTTCATATTAAGCTACATACAATACGAAAACGAATTAAATTGAAATCGGTGAAATCGAGTTCGACGCGTTTATATGGCAAACGAACCGATTTTCACCCTTATCCTACCGCCCAAAAATATAGTCCGCTGAATTCTCGTCTACTTGATCTCTTAACACTTTCCTCCACAGCAGCTCCTTTTAGCGCCTCTATATCTGATGAATATTGAGAACATTGCAAGAAATGAAGCGTTTGTTCGTAACGAACGAATGATCCATTCCTTACCATTATTTCAATACATGTCAATTAGAAATGACATTTTTATTTCTGATTCTTTACTTGCGATACGTCTTAAAATAGATGGTGGAGGAAAGGGTTGACCTCGATCGATGCGTTTGAAATTTGGTGAAACTGTTGCCCGAGTGTCAAACAGCTTGGATCCAGATCAGACACTGAGTTACTCGGCGTCTGAGCCGGGTCCAAGCTTGTTGACGACATCACAACGGTCGCGATTGACGTGATAAGTGTTAAACCCAAACAACTTTTGATGTTATAAAGGACTTTTTCGTGCTCAATACTTTAAGGGCATCTGAGTCGACAGCAAATCGGAACGAAACCGATAAAAAACCGTTCATTAACGCTATCCTCCACAAGCAATTTTTAGACTTAACCACAAGGAAATATACTGGGCGTCAATAAAAAGTTACCACTTGGAAATAGCTTCATGTATTTTATAAAGTGGAACGCTTCAAGATATGTTTTTTGTAATAATTTTTTGAAGTAGAAAATGGTGCGCACATTGTACGAGATAATAAAGATAAAACCCGTTTACATAATTACAAGGTCAAAGAGCGATTATAACTATAAAATATAAAAGATGTGAGGGGTGGTAGCTCTCTTTTGACGCCGAGTATAATTTGATGAAAAGGATGATTATCTAGGCAAGAAAAACGTTGTCATTTTTGGATCGTATTGACAATACTGTTGGAAATGAAACATTTGCAAATGCTTCATTTCCCACCGTCTGCTATAGAGGCGCTAAAAGGAGCTTTTGTTTGGAAAGGGTTAAATTTGTACATGCATGAGTAATGTATGATGCTCTATACGATAATTATGGATGAAGTGTATATATGTATATATTTGTGTATTCACACACAGTTAGTATACATATATGTGTTAACCATTAAATATAGGAAACAGTGGCGTTCACGATAGTATATGTATTTATAAAGAAATAAACAGCAAAAATCGATGTTCGCGGTAGAGTTTTCATTAACTGTTTGCGGGCTGATATTTGTAACAATTAAGTTTTATAAACATCATGTCACAATCTATTAATGTACATTGCCCTAGGTTTTCAACCAATCTATGTTGATAGATGAGTATGTATACCACTCAGGCATCGTCCTGTATAAACGTTACTTTACTACATCAGTTCTACGGGTTACTGTTATTCCGTATTTATTCTTAAACTCGGACAAAGAAAATTACAGGGGGTGTCTAAAACGAATGTACTTGTTAAGATATGTACTTTGTTTTTTCCTGATGTATGGGCATTCCCTTTAAGCAAACCGTGTAGACCATGGAACAGTGTGGTATTGGTTTACACTGTTGATATGGCATAAGTTTATTCACAACTTATTTCAGGCAGTAACAAATAGGTATGCAAAGAGGTATCGTAATGAAAAGTCACATATAGTACATGTACAATGGCTATCATAAGAAGGGTGAACTTGTTTTAAAGATCATTGCATGGATTTGTCATCGTCAACACATCTAAAAAAACATCAATAATTCTTTTAAAGAACCTAAATTCATATAACCTGGTCATGCTCTGTGCATCTTCAAATACAGTTGCTTGATTGGAAAATCGAGGTTAACGGTATTGCACTGGTTCGTCCGCCATATTTAACCGGAACTGAAACAACAGCGATGCGCAGCAAAACCGTTGTAGCCGCCACTTAATAATTTTCCGTCTTACATGGACTTAAAATAGATCAAACAGTACTCGGCGTCTAATCGGAATTCAAGTTGTTTGCAAGTTAGCCATCAGGAATGTAGACGTGAATAGCGGGATTAGTATAAATGGGTTGATAAGATAGTTGTCTATGGTAGATAATTTGTTTGTCCTTTATGCTTTGATAGCTAGATAATTATACATCAGAATATCTAACTGTTCATCAGACGCTCGCCAAATTTGGGAGGCAAATGTGTCAGGGGATAAATTATTAGTGTTTTAGCCAGACATCTATAAAAACACTTGATAGAGAGGCTTTGTTTTATTCGTATCACTTCATCTAAATATCGGTTAGCTATTTTGGCGCCTAATATTTAACTCGCGTCCATAACTATATCATAATACATGCAATACCCAATAGACTTTCGTTGTGTCGAATTCGGGGTGACTATCCGTATTAGTTCGAATTACCCGCATTTTGAATTACATCCGAATCTCAACCAATTAAACATAACCCCCTAAACTTTGACCTTTATACACACCGCCAAAAGCTATGTTTTAGTTTAGAAACTAGTTTCGATTAAAGCATGAAATTCGACTGAACAGAGCCCGAGGTTTGACTGGATCAGAAAAACTGTATAGTGGGAAGACATGAATATTTATGTAAATACTGAAATAGTGAGGTCTCGCGACTTACTTATCATCATAAAATGTTGTTCATACCATTTCATACCTATGGTACTACTGGTCCTACTGAAGATGTGTTCAATGTTCAGTGTCTCTGATCTTCAACAGAATATAAATTTATTTCCTGTGTAACAGTGATTTTTAAGAAATTCTCAGTAAATGAAAACCTTATAATTTAACTGCTGGAAAATAAAATATAGCATCACAACAGTTAAATTATATTCGATTTTGCCGGGACTGTTTTTGCGTACTTTTAATATATTGTGTTGTTTATATATCATTGCATACTTACAGGCTGTATCTGACCTTTAGCGCCTCTGTATCGAATGATTATTGAAAACATTGTAAGAAATTAAGCATTTGCTCGTCACGAGCAAATGCTCCATTTCCTACAATGATTTCAATATTAATCAAAACATGGCATTTCTATTGTGCCTAGATTTCATATTTTTCATTAGATTTTACCCTTGTAGACAAGTCTGAAATAGCTTGTGGAGAAAAGAGCTTTTGCCAGAACTACTTTTTGTGTACTTTTGATATATGATGAGGTTTTATATATGATTGGCCAATAAATGTGGCTTGAACTAAGGATCTACATGCCATTTTTAGGCTTGATATTCCATATAATAAACCTAGAAGACATGTTGGTCATCGAAAGTTTAACCCTTATCATGCCAATCGCGACCGTAGTGAGATCGTTAACAAGCTTCGACACGGATCCGACTTTAAAAAATTCGGCTTCTGATACGGACCCGAGCTGTTTGACACTCGGGCAACATTTTCACCAAATTTTAAGAGAGTTCAACAAGGTTTAAATATCAAGCAGACGAGAATTGAGCGGACTTCTTTTTTGGCGGCAGGATAAGGGTTAAGATGAAAAGTAGTGCGTTTTGTCGGAAGCGAGTTAATTCGTCAACTCACCTCTTTTGTTTCCAACTCGATGATATTGAATTCAATCTTACGATGTAAACAGTCATTATCTTTTTTGTCATTTTTGGACCTTACGTTAGTTGTGACGTACATCGTTGCTTTGGTGGGCCTTCGTGGTCAAGTGGTTATAGTCTTAGACTCGCGATCACTTGCTCCCTCACCGATGTGGGCTTGAGCCTCCCAAGGGGTGACACGAGGAAGCCTTCCGGCTGTTTGTTTTATACCAATTGTCCGTCTGTGCAACTCAGAATGGGTTCTGGAATCTTCCTACACTAGTTATTGGTCGAGCGTCGCGAAATGACTAAAATACTATCGAAGCGACGTAAAACCGAACAAAAACAAAAGAAACCGAAACATGATATGTATAATAAGGACAAAATTACCTGATTGGAACTTACTTTTTATGTCGATCCCGGCACTGAACGTACAGCATGCGACGTGAATAGCCTTGACAAAATATTTACGCTCTCTGCAGCCAATGGTAAACCCGTATTTCGGTGCGACAATTGTCGTCTGCTCAAACTCTCGTCTGCAGCATTGTTCAAACCCATCCGATTTGCTTCAAACTTGGTGAAAACTATTATCTAGATGTCAAACAACTTGGATCCAGATCAGACGCCGAGTTCCTCGGTGTCTGATCCGGATCCAAGCTGTTTGGAAAAAAAGTAACCATCGTGATCTATAGTCGCGACTAGCGTGATAAGGGTTAATACAGTTGGTCGTCGATATTTGGAACTCGGTTAATTCATAGTAGATCAATTACTTTAATCGACACTAAAATCTGAATCAAAATATGCTTTGTGTATACGCGTCGTAGTTATGTGACTGTTTTATAAGTTCGAATTACCCGGAGCTCGAACTTACGGTTATTACGAACTTAAAAAAATAGTTTCGCCAACTTCGGCATAACGAGATTCGAATGCATCCTCGACACGTGTTATCTTCCTAGAGACAATGGCTATAAGAAACTCTCCAAAGGAAACACGCTCTATTAGGAGTAATATTATATGACTTCCGTGGAACAATGGTTGAACGTACTGCCGATGTTTGCCGAAACCAAAGCAATTCTACGAAATAGTACAACTGCGTGGCTTAACCTTTTCACCGACATAGGCGACTCAAATCGACATTGCAAAAAAAGTAGTCCAAGAAAAGACGCCGCCTTCAAAGGCGGCGTCTTATCAGGGACTTCAATTTTGTTCCAAAAAACTTATTGCGAATATAAAGTTTTCTGATTAGCCAAAGTTTATTTAATTATTTTTGTTATTTATTTCGTTAAAATATTTGATCCAAAACCAGTTACAGCCGACCGTTTTAGATTTGGTGGCGAAAGTTAAGGTTAATGTATCGGACTCGATGTTTATCTATATACCATCGAAATCCGTTATGTTAAAGTCGGCGAACTATTGTGCTAAGTTTGAATTACCCCAAGCTCGAATTAAATTCGAACTTATGGGTAATTCGAGCTTCTATAAACGTCAGCTCAGTTTGTTATATAAGTCAACAAAATGTTCTGTATTCGCCAACACAGTTTGCTAGAGACCTAAACACATTTGTGTTGTTTAAAAATTCACCTGATGTTGATGTTTTTATATACATAGCGACAATGTTCGACAAATAAAATTACTCGTTCATGTTTGAGTTGTGAAATATTCACGCCATATTTGATCGTAACCGAATGACCAGAGATTTGAATCCCAACTTGTTAAACTGTCAAAGTAACACTTTACCCCCATAGATACACGCCTTTTGACGCCACTGTAGCAGATGCCATTTGAACACATTAAAGGAAATGAAGCATTTGCTCATCATGAGAGAATGCTCCATTTTCCACAATGTTTTCAAAGTTATTTGTAGAAATAATTATCTATTGCAATAACGTAGTTTTAGGTGAACGTCAAGGGTAGATGATGGTAATTTTGGAGCAAAGTGTTATGTCTTTTCTATCATATTTCTGTGTCTATTTGTCAAAGGGGTGTTGAAGAAATACTGTTGTATTAAATTACGGACCCATTTAGCCTTTTCCTCCACAAGCTATTTTTAGACTAATCTACAAGTTTAGAATCTGAGGAAAAATATGAAAATCCAAGCTGAAAAAAATAGTTAGTTTTGATTTGTAGTGAAATCATTGTAGAGAATGGAGGATTTGTTCGTTATGGGAAAATCCTCCATTTTCCTACAATAATTCCAATAGCCACAAGTAACAGAGGCGCTAGGAGGCGCAGTGAAGGAAAGGTTGATTTGTTTTATTAGCATATTTCTGTTGCGAACCAAATTATAATAAGGTGTTGCCTTGTACATGTTCTCAATAAAGATAAAAACAATACTGAAAAATAAAAACATAGAATGGTTCTATAAGTTTCTTTGAAGTTACGTGATACAAGTTGATAGTTACAAGCACGTGTTTACCTTTTAAGGCAACGTTTACAGTTCAAACGTTTCATCTGTGTGCAATGCGCTTTTATCAAAATGTCATTTGTAATTCCCCATGACAGCAATCATATTAATGTACAAAAGATTCAAGAACAGAACATGGAAGTGATGAGTTTAAAGAGTGAATGGGTCTCTTATCTCCTACTGCAATAATAAAAACGCCTATGGCCACTTCCGGTTAAAAGAAAGTGAAATACGTGTACTTAAAGTAAAGTTGATCTTCAATCGATTGTCTGATGCATTCAGCATATTGACTTCAATGTACTTGAATGGATTGTTGGATTAGAATGTCAGGTACATAACGCCACATTTTGTAATAAAATATTCAAATATGTCCAATTGTATATTTATTTACATAGACCAGTTAAATATATAAATACATTTCATATGCAAAAACAGAATTTGTTTGCATTATTTTGATATTTTTGTAAAGAGGAGAATTTGTATTACAAAACGGACTATTATTAAACGGATTGATTGTGGCAACCGGGTTTGTAATAATGCCCCGCTTTCGAATACGTTTTTCAAATATAAAAATATTGCAAAAGAAAATTCGGTTATGCATAAACAATATATTAATATTGATATCTTTTAGTGGTCCATGTAAAAATATCGAACATTGGACATGTTTGAAATTTTTGTCACAAAACGAGGCGTTGCTAAGGAACTATATGATGTGTCTTCAACTGTCTTGTTTATATCACCTCCCTATTTTTACTGTGCTTTCCATTAATATAAACACGGAATTACATAGAGAGGATAAGCAACAGGCTTTATCCACTGCATGTCTCAAGTAAAGTCTCTCGTATCGTCTACAAGGACGAATTTAGAAAGCCTAAGGGTTTTAAATGAGGACCGGTTGTGTGTTGAAAATGGAATGTTTGAATTCCTTAATGTGTTTTAAATCGATCAATATTGGTCATTATTTCCTTATTCAACAGATAAACCTCTTAAGTAGAGTTTTTAGAGCTATGGTATAGAGTTATCGATGGGCGCTTGTGAGCGTACCCGTTATAATCACGTGATCGAGACGCTTGAAAGGCACGCTTATCTGCAGCAAACTTTCATTGAAAGCGCCTCTACGACCGGCGCTATTATACGGCAGATATTTTGCCGATAAGCCGAGTTGCTTGTCCATTCTATGCAAGTCCGTGATATAAACAACTTTTTCCTAATATATCTTTATCGAAAATAAGAGAGAGTTTGGGAGTTGTTAACTGATGTGTCCGTTTAGATTGAGTTATAACGAAATTGTATGTCTATAGTATAACCGTTCTCGAAACGAATGTATAATAGATTACGTAGTTAACAGTTCTTAAAAGCCCCAACAAATGCCTTATTAATCGCATCATGTCGTTTCTGAGAGTCTTGGCCCGGTTCATCGGTCATATTTAAACGCAACCGAAGTGGCAGCAACGGAAATTTCAGTTCTGTTCATCATTATATTTTCTATCGCAAGGGGAAAACTTCAGTCGAACTAATTTGGATGTATCAATAGTCGCTTCCATCACAAATCCCCCACGGGCTTTAAAGCTTCTCAAGATTCATAACCCTGCTTAACCGAGCATCCAGTGTGATTCAAAAGCTACAGACGAACCTTGTGTCCCTTCGGCACCACATTTAAAAGGTCGATCGGGACTACTTAAAGATAAATGAAGGAACGATTAGATAACCTTTGACTTTTCCGATACTGATTACACGGGAGTACTATTGGTTGCAAAAAAGTGAAGTCCCAGATCAGACGCCACCGGCGTCTGATCTGGGACTGCACTATTTGCAACCGCGCACTTAGGCGACTCCGGTGGTGAAAAGGTTAAGTCGAATGTATGCTGTAATCAAAACTAAAATCTGAACTAAGAACATAGATGTTTGCTTTGTGGATACGTGTCGAGGTTGGGGTACGTGCGACTATCTTGATTAGTTCGAATTACCCGAAGTTCGAATTACCCGAAGTTCGAATTGAATTCGTAGTTAGGGTTATTCGAACTAATTAAAATAACCTCATCTCGACATTGGTTAAGACGAATTCATGCTTTAATCGAACCTAAAATTTGAACCAAAAACATAGACGTATGCTTTGAGTACAAGACGATGTTGCGGTAACTATCTATATTAGTTTGAATTACCCGAAGTTCGAATTAAATTAAATAGGCCCCATCGACTTCGACTTAACGAGAGTAAACAATACGTTCTTAAATGCTTAATGATTCATGATGTTAAACGAGGTTATGTGATACTTATCTCTAACAATCACATATTAACGTAGCAATCCGTCGGGGGTCATTCAAAGATCTTCAATTTCTTTATTAGCAACTTCCAAGTTAGTCAGTGGTTTACCGCTAATGCAAATTATTGACTTCTTTCCAAGTACATATATCTCAGAATCAACGTTAACATATTTTATCGAAATTATTAATACAATAGCATTTGTCACTTTGTTTTAAATACATGTGTCTGTAAAGTCTTTAATTCCTCTTTTTACAGAGATTTAAAAGAGTTGTCTTTAGTTATATTAAACTGTCATTATGCAAATTAAGACGGTCATTATATGCCATTGCACACGTCGGCATAATACAGCACATTCCAGTGTGCAGAATAACATTTCAATAAGACCAGAATATATACGAAGAAATCACATAGAATTTATATGATGACATAACACATAATTATATACTTGTCAAGTACCGTGATATTTCTAAATGTTCGGACATTATGTCATGCATAAATAGTGTAGAGCCTGATCAGACTGCTGCTTGGGGAGCAGTCGGATCATGATCTATACTATTTGTATCTCTGTTCAAAACTGGTATATCATATGATCTGTATTTTCTAATTTCTTGGGAGCAACATAATTCAGCTTTATATATAGTATTCTCAGGTGGTGATTCTTAAAAATGAGTCGCACATTCTACACAGGATTATTTAATTAAATCACGCAGTCTCTGGATTATAAATACATGTATCATGCGAAATTTGGCGTTTTCTTTCGGTTCATATCAACCCTTGCCTGCATAGATACGCCTTTAAACGTATATGTAGAAGATTGTCCTTGAAAAAAGCGTTGCTTCGTTTTCAATAGTATACTAAAGGAAAGAAAGTTTAGCGACACGTTCATAATGTAATTTCCCATAGGCGAACTTTATTCATCTACAACTTTATTGTTGACCGGTGTCAAATAATGTTTATTAGTTTTAAACAATCTGTGGACTTCCACCAATAGATCGAAACTGTCAAAACACGGTGCGCCATTCATTTAAAGAATTGCAGTAGGTTTTGATTTTAAGCGTTATTTAATGCAAAGGTAGATAAATTGAAAATGTTTCATTTTCAACTAAGTATTGCGCCTTCAGAAAAAGTGACATCCCCAGTTTTAGACCGGATTTCGTTTTCTGACTATTTTATGAATACATCGAATAAAAAATCTGGTTAATTAATGTTCAAAATGTGAAAACATTGCCAAACAAGCTGTTCATGAAGGGAAGGTAAATCTAGACGCGCATTGAGTAAAATAGCGCTCAGTCATCTCAAACTTATTCGTGAGCGTCTAAGATTATTTGATTTTGCAAAACATAAAATGATCACTCATAATAAGGCAATATAATCCACCCCAAAGTATGTCGCTAAACCTTTTTCCTTTAGTATATTTTCAAAGTCTTTCAAAAATAGTGTGTTCGTTTATCGTAGATATTATTCTCGTTCATTACATATTTGCATTGTGAATGAGTCTTAACATATCATATGGAGTAAACGGTTGGCAATGAAAACTTCAAGAAACGAAAGACATATTATCAAGAATTGAGAAATAATCGTATTGGACAAATGAAATCGGTGTACTCAACGTCAACCTCCAACTGTGTTACATTTTAAGTTTACAAAAATCTAAAAATACCAGAGATGTGTTATTTGTTTTCATATTATTTGCATTTCGTTTGTGTTATATTAGCATTTAAATGTGAAAGTATAACATTTTGTTCACCGCATTAACTTTTGTGCAACGACATAATTATGTTAACATACATGTATATTGAAATGTTATTCAATTGATTCAACTGTAATCGTCTACTTTACTCCTCAAAAGTTTGAGTACAAATATTTTCTTCGAAAGTATTGAGATTCTTTTAATCTCAATTTCAAATAGCAAGAATCCACATCAACTAAGCAAGAACTAGGACACCTTATACTTGGTGCCAAATGGGTGACAATTACATCTTGTTTTTTATGAAATCAAGAATGATTTTTATTAGAAGAGACAACCGTATGGGACGTGCTTATGAAAATAACTACAGTGGTAGAAATGCTTTCCTTTACCATCTAACGCGTTAGACACTGAACTCTGTCAACTTATGCGAACAGTACGGAGCCAGATTAGACGCTTGGTTACTCAACGTCTAATCCGGCTCGGAACTATTTGACAATCATAGTAATGAAAATAATAAAACCCGGAAAGTGTTATGGTTTCATATTGCATGTATTTGCATTGCGTTTGCATTTAGTTAGCGATGAAACGATAGAGAAAAGTGTTTTTCCCCTGTAACTATGTTTTATGTAGCGTTTAATGTGTGAAAAAAGTTCAATAAATTTTACCTAATATTTACAATTTACGGAAGCCCTGGAGGGACATTTTTTACTTATTACTTATTACTAATTACTTATTACTTATAATTTATAACGTGTTACTTATTACTTATTACTTATTACTTATAACTTATAATTTATAACCTGCGACTTTCTGATCTGGACCGAGTTCAGGCGCTAACCGGACTATAGTCTACGGTTTTTCAATGCGCATGTCTAGCTACAATGGTCGCGAATACGGTAGTCTAGCCTCTTTGGTCTCGAAATATAGATTTCCGTTAACGGTCGTTTCTACAATCATCTAAATAAAACATTTCTATTTTACTTGGTTTTATGCTTTTCAATGCAGGGTTGTGTGTGTGTTTTTTGCTGCATGTAAATGGACGATGATTGTTTGGTCCCCGGTCTCAACGTCAGCAACATGCCTCGTCACCGACTGCTTATCGAGTAAAGAATGACCACTTAGTGTTGATTATTAAAGCTAAACCTCTTACAGAATACATAATTAAAGTCAAAC
>JAULCE010058329.1:0-13295 GCA_032359355.1 Macoma nasuta | reverse complement strand
ACGTGCTGATTGTTCTGTAATCTTTCGCCGCCGAATTTAAAATTGTCGGTTTCAAATGGTTTTGAATCAAATATTTTAACGATATAAAATAACATTTAAAATTTGGCTTCTCCGAGAACCCTAATATTCGGAATAAATATTGATGCAACAAACTTGAAGTCCCTGATCAGACGCCGCCGTCTACGACGGTGTTTGATTTGGGACTGTACTTTTTTCAATGTCTACTTGAGTCGCCTATTGCGGGGAATGTGTGAACGTGTTTGATGGAAGCTCATGTACATTCATGTTTTTTTTTGTAACTTATAAATAGAGAGACAACGAATAATAAACAAAACACCTTCAAATGAAAGCGTTAAGGAATGGCCATTAGACGACCGTTTCAAGCCCGTGCTTCAAAAACAATTTGTTTATTGCAGAATGAATATCTATACACAATCTAAATATAATTTGGTTGTCAATCCTTTGGTCAGCTCTGTATATGTTTTGCAGATATATAGCAAAATAAATATGCAGATTATTTATCAAAGCCATTCAACATTCAAAGCATGATATACCATCCCATTTAAAAAGTATTAAAGTCTATTGAATAGGCCGGTTTTATTTAACTATACAAATTTGAAATATATAGGTTCAGCTTCGATTGCCCTGGGCATTTAACATGATATTTAAAGGGACGAATTCTTATTTGAAAATCAAGTGCGCGCATTCAATCTATCACTGCGAGTACTGAACATTCGGTATAATTCAAAAGCGTGAAAGTAAAATCATTTAGATAAAATTTCAAAATATTTTTATTCATTTTGTCTCTTTGTAATCAGATAATAAATATTTAAACATACTGATTACTCTTGAGTGGTTTAACATTTCATAACAGCACCTCCTTGCCAAAAAATGCGGTTCTCACGCGGTGGTGGAATGTTCGGTGCTAGTTGAGTAGTTTGCTATCGTCTCTCAGTAAATCCAGGTCGACATTTCGTCCGCCCGTCCGTCGTCTGGGACTATCAAGTCACAACCTTTTATACACAACCTATTGACACTATTTTGTCTAATTTTTTCGATCCAATTTCTCTTCTTCCTCCAAAATAACGTCTGCTAAAACACAGTTCTGCTCGATATACAAAATTTCTCTCTATAATGTCTTCACAAACTTATATAAGGATAGTTAAACAGAATGGACCCGGACTAAACGCCGAGTAACTCGGCGTTTAGTCCGGATCCATTCTGTTTGTATGTTTTTGTTTATATTGAAGAACAGCGGAGAAGATAATGGGTTGATATCAAGTAATTACCTAAGTGACACAAACATGTCACGGGTGATTAGGCACGGAGTGGAAACAATGGCATGCGCCAGTTCCGCTCGAGTAATTTCAATAGACCCCACTGTCTTGGGGGCGAAATTTACAACTGAAACCTGGTGAAGCGTAATATGATTTCTATCTGGTGAGATTTTATTTATATTTCTTATGTAGTCTCAAGGACACCCGTAAGCATGTGAAATGGTAATTGTCCGGCGTCATGTGACATCTCGTGCGTCAGAATGGCATGACCTGGGAAGAGAAGATAATCTTGATCAGGGACACTCGAACTTTCAAACCAGTGTAGACCTAGATCAGCCGCCACGTCATAGACCTAGGTCTACTTATTTAGCAATTGTAAAGGACACACCATTTGACCTAAAAACGGACAACAAACGGTAAATTCCAAGACCAGAGATCAGATCACTTCGGTTTACCCTACCCTCCACGAAAGCGCTTTTTGTCCATAACTGAGGGCTATTGAAACGTGCAAATGCTTCATTTCCTACAATGATTTCATTAAAATTAAAAGTGGTAATTTTCTTTTGCCTAGATTTATATATTTTTCATCGAAAAGTCTTTAAATAGCTTAGGAATGGTTGAAAGCGTAGATAGTGGTATTGGTCTACACTTTTGAAGAGGCAACAGTCGGATAAGCTCTGAAATAACTCATGCGAAGATGTGACGATTTTTGAGTGATGCTGAAGTACGAGTTATTTCCCTTACATTGTAAAACTTGGTAACACATTCGAACTATGATACAAACGTTCGAAGCAGGCGTACGACAAATGTTTGGTTAAAATGTTAACGTCTCAACAATACCGATTACCGACCTACATCAGACGCCGAGTTCCATAGAGTGATTTTTGCGTATTTTGCCATCTATTTCTTAATTTGTTTTGAGATTTTTTCTCATGTAGACATGCACATTTATACGACAAATCATGTTCATATTTTGTGCGTTTCCCATGTTAAATGATTTTCTCCTATGAATAACATTTCCTGGATAAAAGCACAATTAGTTTAATCGTATTTAGCGTCTCTGTAGGAGAGGAGTAATGAAAACATTGTGGGAAAATAGAGCATTTGGTCGTGACGACCTACAATGTTTTCAAAACATTTCAACAGTGGGATTATCCTTTAATCTGTATGCATCAAATTCTTCAAACTCTTTCTTGTATACGAGTATAAATCAGCACATGGAGTAAAATGGTAATCGGGTGTTTTCAAGGCATTTTTAGTGGTATCGTGAAATTTACCCCTATATGCCAAGCATGGAACATTACCAAACTGGGTAAATCCATTTATATCAAAATTGACCATGGAAACTGCAACCTGATCTGTTGCCTACAGAGTCTGCTGTTAAAACAGCATGTTCTCTCAATGGTACTTTAAACACGGTTAAACCTGCCTTGAGCGGCTATAAAAAAGAAACCATGATAACTACTTAATGCAAACCGAAAAGTAATGCAGAAAGCTCTTTAATAGCGTTCTGCATTAAGTGACCAACTGTCTTAATGACCACAACTATCTCGGTTTTGAAAGGCCGCTCACTACAGGTGTAACTGTAATACAGAAATTCGCTACTATTAAAAGATTGATAAAAAAAGAAGGCACTGATAGTTGGCTTGATCCTTAAACCGCGGCCGACCTGGCCCGTCTTTCACAAAGCGACTCGAGTCGAGATCGTGCTCAAACTCAAATTTTCAACATTGGATATCTCATACAATCTTGATTATTGCCACTGCATTAGAATTTTGTTTGCGAGTGAAACATGTTTCACTGGCAGTCACAATTATAGTGCAGTAGCAATACAATTGAGGTCCATATCTGAGATTACAATTTTGAGTTTGAGCATGATCTCGACTTGAGTCGCTTAATGAAAGCCGGGCCTGTTGTGAGATAGGGTTGTCTTATGGTAAGGTAGGTCATATGCCAAGTAACCCAGCGACTGGTCTGGAACAAAGCCGTTTTCATGCGGATAGGCCTATAACTAGCGGAATAAGGGACACATGGGGCCAAATATTTGTCCCCGCTTACAGACAGAAATCCTGACTTTTTTAGTGATCATCTGCATTTTTCGATTTCAACAGGTCAGTAAATATAGGCCACCATTTCCCGATAGAGGGGAACGAAGCCACGCCCTTAGCCAGGGTGTACACGTCAGCCTATCCACGTCTCTCTGGGCCCATAGCTGCTTGTCGGGCGAAGATTTGGGGTGGGCCTACCGCATTTGTAAGTCCCCAGTCTGAGGCGGCGACCTCACGCGTTTGCCTCTCCGCCGTAGTAAAATCGCTTTCATTCATGCTTTATCGCTGACTCGGCCACAACAATGCGGTAATCTGATTGGCTGACCTGATTTTCAATTGCAAACTATACATAAAAGAAAATCCGAGCAGCCGATACACCGTCTTTGTCCCGGTTTAGTTTAAAAAAATCATATTGAAATAGCAGGAAATGAAAGAAAACTAACAAGTTACCCATTTTATTACAAATATAAGCAAGTTACACATTGCAGACACCCGTCCCTATTTATTTTTAATTGTTTCTTTCAGCAGCAAGAATAAACCTACAAATGTAGGTCGAGTTTTCGCTCCAAAATGTTGCATTGTCGATAGTGATCAGTTCAGTGCAGTTGCAAAAGCTAAATACGCTAATGCATGAATAAAATGCTTATTAAATATTTCTGTCAAAGTTTTATACCGAAAGCATGCGGTAGTCTCCAGCGAGTGGTCAAATACCGATACTAACGCCACTTGCAAAGCTTTGCAGCGAGCAGAGGGTCTCCTGTATAAATATTCATAAGGTGGGCGGAGCATCCAACTAAAGGAAGTGGTATATCTCAGCGATTAGTTCTTTGATTTCCCTAAAAAATATATAAATGTTATATTTGCAAGCTCCTCTCCGGCAATGAAACGCTAAATCGTGACTTTGATTCTCCAATCTAGCAGTTTTCTTTATTAAACGGGTCTCAATTCTCCCTACCTGTCACCCTGGCGCATGCGCATCAGATCAATGAACTCGACCCTATAAATACATTAATCGAACTCTTTCACAGTAAAAATTTGTTGGTCGGTGAGCGTTGGAGAGGATAGACGTACTGCACTGAAATCTCCTCGTTTTACTAAAAGTCTAGCCGACCAATCGAACTACCTCAGTGAGCTTTACTCAAGAAAATTGCCACGATTTTGTGCAGTGTCCTTGGATTTATTTATTGGAGGGACGATTGTCCATACTAAGGACATTTGGAGGATTGTAGAGAATGGATTTAATGTGTGTCGAGGCGGAAGCCCCACGTCGGGCTTATGAGGATCCTGTATTAATACATGACAATAGAGTGTTGCAAAATTTGCTTGCACTAGAGGACAGATATCAGCCAAATCCTGCTTATTTCAAATGTGTTCAATCGGACATTAAACGCTACATGCGGAGAATGGTCGCTCAATGGATGTTAGAGGTAAAAAGTTTGCACTTTTCTTGGTGTTAAATACATGCATTGGAATGTTGCAAATAATTTAGTGATATCGATGAAATCGGCGAATGACAGTTAGACAGGATGAAAGACGAATATTTTTTCTTTAAAATGATTGTATCTGGATAAAAATCGGATTCTACTTAGAATTTTAATCAATTTATTTTATTGGGGTATCTCTGTCGTGTTGGTGGGCGCGAGGGCTAAAATCAAGATGGCGCAAGAGGACGGAACTGAAGTAGAGTGTGGAAGGGTTGTACATAAATTGCTATTTCTCAACAATCTTTGCCGTGAACTGAATAATTAAGCATGCATTCGCTAGAAATGACTTCAGACTTCATTCTTAATCTTAAATATTGCATGAACAATTTATATTAATAATTTTCTTTAATTTTCACAGACATGCTTTTTCCGCCTTATTTGTAGTCAAAAGTTGACAAAACTTACGATTTAAGAGAATATATATCGAAACTTATCAAGAAAAATTTGCAAAAAGTTAAACCAGTGTTGAAAATAGACATTTGCGCTGCAGTCAGTAGCAAAATGAACTTTGATGACGATTTCACAACTTTTTTGTGGGCTTTTCGCGGAGTTGGATGTGGTGGTAGTTTGAAGGGGTTTGACTGCCATCATAACTTGTACGCTGTGGAGCGAAGCTGGCATAGTTTTTGCTCCGGATTTGATAAAGCAACCAATAAAATAACTTACTGTAAACCTCGTGATGAAGAAGTCTTATTCAGCAACTTTTAATAAGACATCATCATCTAATGCTTTTCACTAATTACTATTTTGATTTGTCGTGGGCGAACTGTCGACCAGCTACTGGTAGACAATTTGTTCAATTATTTTAGAAATATTATGACACCCAATTCATATGACGGCAGAGCAAAAGCCTAACTTGTGACCACTCATTAGAATCGTCGCGATGAGACGATTCTAATGAGTGGTCACAAATTGGGAGTTTAGATTAAAATAAAGAATGAACTGAAAGCGATACACGTGGTTGGTCTGTGCACTGACTATGATACACGGTTAATTAATATGTTGTCGATTTCTATTTTCAGGTCTGTGATGAACAGAGGTGCGAAGATGAAGTGTTCCCGTTATCTATGAACTATTTGGATAGATTTTTATCAGTTTGTGATATTCCACGGACTCGTCTACAATTGTTAGGAGCCGCATGTATGTTCATCGCATCAAAGTTAAAAGAGACAAGCCCACTTTCAGCGGAGAAATTAGTGATATACACGGACCAATCAATATCGTTACAAATGCTAATGGTAAATTTTAGCTTTTCACCTTTTTAACGTCTTTTTGACCTCTAGTATGTATATCAGCTGGTAAAACAGCTGATTTTGAGCAAAAGCGCGTGCAGTTTAGTGACGTTTTGGGGTAAACTGACGTCACATGTCAAGCTGGTTTATGCACCAGCTGACCGAGTGCATCCTCTCTGACCGAGTTTTTCGCTGAATCGGCATTATTCCGATTACAAAGTCATTTTAAAGCAGAATTGTCAACTTGATATAACAAAATTGTTTTGTGGATCAAAATGTTAAGTTGAGATGTTGGGTTTATCTTACGCTAAACTGCTGCAGTACTTGAGTGTAAAGCATAGTTGAACACAGCTGTTTCATGCATCCGGTAAAAGCTGGATTGCGCAACGGCAATATACACGTGTTTGCACGCCGACAGCACGCGCGTTAAACGGATGAATTTTTACATGTATCTTAATTGATTTGCTAAGCTTTGGAAGTGTTATGTACTAAATGGTAAGCAGGTTGAACTGAAATCTTACTGCAAAACTGAATCGCACACAATAGCATACCGTTTAATATCCGTTTATCCAGGTATGTTTTGCTAGTTCATTCTGACAAACATGTTGATAAGAAAACGAAAGTGTGGGTTGAAACTTGAAAAGTCCCACCCACCTCTTCAGAAGAGGTTTAGATTTTGGACCTAGACTTCTCCAGATTAACAGGTTGCTGTGTGTCTACATATTACACACCCTAAAACATATTAAGATGAATCTCCCCTAAATTTTGGGATCCCTTAAAGAATAGATCCAACTTAACATTTTACATGTCCATCAGAAGCACTTGAATAAGAGATTTAAATAGTTGAATGAAATACCAAACATTGTAGACCCAGATCAAACTGCTCCTCTGGGAGCAGTTTGATCTGGATCTACAATGTTTGCCAAATAATTTCTATCTCAATATCTTGAGTAAATACAGAGTTCCAAATATTCATGTGGGCTTAAAGCCCTGGATAGGATTTTAAGATAAAATATTTGATGAAGTTTCTTTTGATGTCTAATTCTGTTTTCTCTAAACTAGCCCGCCCTGTGTGATTCTTTTCTAGTGCATTTCACTATGTGTACAGGGAAAATTCCTGAGTTCCAAGGTTCAGCTATGTTTATTTTACCGATTCGACCAGTTTCACACGGGCTAAACCATTTCCCAAGCCGTTATACCCATAAACGTTAGCTCTATTCAACATTTTCTGCAAATAGAGGAGTATAGGTATTTCAAGTCGATAGAGTAAAAACTTGGAGCTTAAAAAGTTTAACTTGTTTAGTTGGAAGAATCCAGATAGATTTGTTGTGCTGCAAGCCGGGTCACTATTCAGGGTCAATATTGGGCTAGATAAGTGGGTGAAAAGAATTTATTGACTTGCTCCAGTTTTTATTTGTTGTCTGTTTGACATTACACGTGTGAGGGCTTGAACTGGTCTAAGTACTTTGGCCTGGTATTTTCTACTAAACATCTAGTGTATAAACAGCATACTTCTTTTAAACCCTTCCCTGCACAAGGTATTTTTAGACTTATCAACAAGGAAATAATCATGAAAATTTGGGCAAAGGAACAGAGCCCTTTGTAAATTATATTGAAAACATTGTAGGAAATGGAGCATTTGCTCATTTTGAGCAAATGCTTCATTCCCTACAATGTTTTCAATAGTCTTCTGTAACAAAGTTGCTTCTGTGGAGAAAGGTTTAATATTCATTTACATATGTATATCGGTTATGTTCCCATTCATTTTTTATCTAACATTGCTTGCCAATATATTATCTAATGTATTTTTTGTTTTGTCTGTTTTTGCAGGATATGGAATCTTTGGTGTTAAGCAAGTTAAAGTGGGATTTATCGGCAGTGACCCCTCATGACTTTTTAGAACAAGTGTTGAGTAGACTTTCCTGTATAGACAGAGAACAGACAGAAGTTATAAAGAAACACGCGCAGACGTTCGTCGCATTATGTGCCACAGGTAATTACTTTGTTTTTGCATATTTTGATTGCACATTTTCCATTTTGGACAAGAGCTCTGTTCTCTTTGGGGGAAAAAGCCGCTCCATCCAATGCCTATGCAGATTCATTCCTTATCTTTTAACCATGAATTTTCAATGAAAAAAATCATTAAATATTTTTAAGTTCTTAGGAGTTCAAAGATTAAACAACTAGACACATGTTAGAAAACCATGGAAATGTTTACATTTCTATGGAACATCTTCTTGTGACCACTCATTAGAATTTCCTTTTTGAGGCAATTCTAATGAGTGGTTTCAAGAAATGTTTATGTTGAATAAAATGAATTTAGGTTACTTATTCCCCGTGGTATGCGTGGCTTTGGGCCTTGTAAAGATGAGCTGGAGATTAAAGCAGCTTGAATTCTAAAGTCATTAAAAAGATACAGTTAGGGATTTCGACACTTGATCCCTGCCCAACTTTTAACCCCGTAATTGTTTTGTACTGACTTGCACCTGTGTGGTTTTCTGGTATCTGCGGCCCACTTTGTCCCACAATGAATCAGACTGTAGCTTTCCCTCGTTCATAGGAAGGCTTCTTTTACCAATTACTGTGGGAGGTAGGGTATTCAAATTTCAAATCGTTCATTATCCACACTAGTAAGGAAGCTGTTAGTTTTCCAGGCCCAGTTTTCCAGGCCCAATAGTTGTTGATCATCACAATTGTTCTGATCTAGGTTGTTAACTATTAAATATACCAATAAATGTCCTGTTAAAGATTTACAGATGACCTCCAACAAAACAGACAAGAATTAGGAGAGTGAAAAGTTTATCTCTTGGGAAAACTCGGGTTCATGGGAGGAAATAGAGAACTTGTTCATTCACAAATATTGTAAACTCAAGTCCTGTGGTTTAAATTAGCATTTTGTGGTTTTTCATTTATTTTTTGTCCAAATGCATCGGCGAGCAGGACCCTATTGGGCTGTTATTTCAATTATTTCAATTTATTTGCATTGAAATGAGAAGATTTTGTGATTGTGAATAAATGTGGACAACCTCCTCCCTTGGACAGCCTAGACTTCAAGATACTCAATTTTCTCTGAAATTCTCTCTCGCTTACTCATTCTTAAGAGTTATTGCATGCTTGCAAGTTACAAACAGTGCAGAACTGGATCAAATTTCCTAACATCCGAGCTACCCTTTAGTTAAATTATAAATGCCAATTTTGACCCAGAAAGTTATTGTGTGTGCATGCAGAATGGAAGACATACTCGGGTTTCGGCAGTGAATGTCATTTTGGTCTGCATGTTTGCACCGCTGATTCAGGTGCTTTAACACCAGCACAGGGATGTTTCATCCTCGTTTATTTACACTTTTTGCTAGACAAAGTCCTCTGCTCGGGACAAATGCGACAGGAATGCTTGGTATTTGCCCGGTCACGAAAATTACCGACGATGGCTTGCACATTAGTATACATTATTGATACATATAAAATAATCGCTGTAGGCCCTTTATAGTGGTGATTTAGTTAAGGCTACTCTGCAGTATCACAAGAGTTGTCTTTCCTTTGACTGTAACAGGTATCTATTAAAGAAACAAATGCAGAGCAGTTTTCAAGTGGTCAATGAAAATCCTTTTTCTGCCCCTGACTCCATCCTTGGGACCACTGGTTAGAATCGCCTCATTGAGGCGATTCTAACTAGTGGTCACAAGATGGGATAGGGCATTGAAACTGATCTGGGAAAATATTATAAGATTTCTCCAAACTAGCTGCCTCTTATCTTGGGGTCTTGTTTTCTATATCATTCAATTTATAATAATGTTTCATTGAAATAAGGATGAAATTAAAAGCCTCGCATTCAATACAGCGAAATAAAAATGTTTACAGGGTTTGAAAATTTAAATGATTTATGGGCCAACAACAAATTTTCTCGTTAAAATAACCGCTGATTAGAGAGTCGGCCTCCTTCTAGTCTCTGAATGCCTATTATCTGTATTTATTGAACTCGCAATCGTAACAGGTGGTTTGGAAAATTTTACATTGTCGCACTGGAAGTTTCAGAGTGAGGGCTGTATTGATTTGGGGCCCCTCCTTAACTCTGTATGACAATGTACCAGGCAAGGGGGCTATTTGAAACTTAAACTGCGATTAGTTTTAACACCTGCCCAGTAATGATATTTTCGATGGGGGATCGAAATTCTCTACCAGTTGATCTTCTGAAAATAAATCTACTTCATTTTATTAGGAGTTGTCTTAACAAAGGATTTGGACCTGATCTGGACTTCAAAAAAACCCACCTTGTTACACAGGTCTAAATGGCATAACTGCTTGTAGAATTATTTTAAATTGTTAAAATTTAGGAAGTTTGTCAAACTTCCTAAATTTAAACAATTTAAAATAATTCTTGTATTTAAGACTTGTGTTTGGTGACAAAAATAATTGCTATCCTTACTCTGCCTAAGTTTGCCTGTGCCTGGGGTCGTGTATCGCACAACATGGAGTTTTTTGTAATGCATAATAATTATGTTACCTACTTTAGTGATGCTATCTTAGTATTGTCAAATGAAAAATCTCAAAATTGAGAAATAAGCAAAAGCGTGCGGCAGTCGGCTAATTTGAATATTTTCATCGGCCCCTACAATAATAAAAACAGTTAATAGGCTAGTGTATAGACTCCATTCATTTGCAAACAGGTGGGTGATCCTCATGAACATTTTTGCTGACTGTGGGGCCACGCGCACCAGTGGTGTTACACTTTATCGACAAATGTTAAGTTGTTTAAATTTCAAAGCTGATAAATAGCATGACCCAGTTGACATTAAACGGGAATATGCTTGATAAATTATGTAAAATTCAATTTTAGAACCATTATTTTGTTAAATGAAATGTGGGTATACTACCAGATGCATATAGGTCTTAATAACAATTTCTTCAAAACAACTCTATAGGAAATCGGTGGTAATGGATCTCATTATGAACAAATGCACCATTTCCTACAAGGTTTTCAAAATGTGCAGTCGTCTACATTAGTCATCCTTTTCATTAAAATGCTTTCATTATGGACGGGTCTTAAATCTTATAAGCATATTATGATGTAAGGCTTAAATGATAATACATTAGTAAATAATTGTACATACATATATATAGATATCATTAATTGAATGTATTGTCAAGACCTACACCTCAGACTGTGCCACTTTCTGTCCAATAGAACTTATGTATTGAAATTCGAGCTGGTTTTCTCATTCAATTGTGAGAGGATTATATGCTAATCCGTGGATTATTGTTCAATCAGTCAGCGAGACCTGAACTTCAACTGCATGTTGACCCCAAAGTACTGTAATATATCAAATCCGGATTGCTATAAATGGGAACTCCTGAATACTTGACCTGTCATGGCTGGCCAGTGACTAGTGGTCAGTAGTGGTCAGCTCATGTTAGATCCTAGGTCTCCAAAAAAGCATTTTTTAAGTTTTAAAAAACTGAGCAGGTATTGGAGGTTTAACCATTTACTATGTTTGCTATTTTTAGACTCATTTACATTGAAAGCATATGATGATGAAAAGGATGAATATCTAAGAGCAAGGAAAATTCTAAACTTTTATTTTCTTGAAAATATTGTGGAAATGGAGCATTTGCTCATTTGATCAAATGCTCCATTTCCCACAATGTTTTCAAAGGGCATCTGCGACAGAGGCATCAAAAGAGGTTTCTATCCATATGGAGTAAATTGTCAAGGTTTTATCATATTCCTGACACATGGCAGCCTAATACAACATCTAATTGTCTGTAGTCTTTATAATGCCTAATCTGACAGATTCTTCACTTGCCTTACAATCTGACCAAGCACTTGTATTGGTAAAAGGTGTTGATAAATCTCTTGTTAAACAGCTATCTGGTGTATAAGACACTTGCTTCATAGACATCTATTATCTAAATCACTTGTTGTATGACTTATCTTATTATCTAAGTGATATAGAACATGATTTCCATTATCTCATCAAGTGTCTGTGGGTATTGCATTATTTTCTTCATCTCTTTTGTAATGCTATAACAAACAAAGCTGGCTATCTGGCAAGCTTGTATTATCCTTGGCAAGTTTGGCAGGGGTTGGGATGCTTGCAGGACCTAGTGGAAGGCTGATAAAGAGGGGGCTCAAGGGGATTAGTGGCCCCTTGCTGTGATTAACTGTGCAGTATTAGACTGCTAGAACCATATGTTACACTTGCATAATCCTGTCAGCAGGCATTCACTTCACTTTCATCAAACCTGTTTTCTTCTCAAGCTCTCATCTACTCCATGTTTTAAAAGTTGTCTAATTCAATCTTTAGAAACATGTTGAAGGCTTGGTTTAAACTATCGTAACTCCTTCACAAATATGAAGAAGTTACAATAGTTTTGCACCAAGCCCTCGAAATTTTGTCTGTATATTTGAAAACATGTATCCAGTTCTGAAATGGAGTTACTTTGATTCTGACCTGGATCCAAGCTGAATTATCACACAGTTGTTAATGCAACAATTAAATAGGGTCTGCTGTTGTTTTAGCAACTAAGCAGGGGCTTGGGGCTATATTGGGTTCCGTTGTGTAAATAGCTGTAACTTGGAAAAACATTGGCAACTCTGCAGGAATAGGATTTGGCACCAGGAAATGAGAGATTTTAGTCCGTTTATTCTGCATTATACATATAATATTCATAATGATGAATAAACAGATGGAAAATAATTAACAGTTAGCCAGTTGACAAAAAAATATTAGGCCAGATGGTGTGTTAAGGCTAACCACTTATTACATAATATTATTAAAATCACGTTTTAACATGCCCCATTCTTTTATGTTTTTCAGATTGTAAGTTTATGATGTACCCACCATCCATGATCGCCGCAGGAAGCGTGGGCGCAGCAACACATGGTCTAAACAACACGTGCCCGTACTTCCACATTAAATTATTACAGAAATTACACCAAATAACAGGCATTGATATGGTAGGTGGACTTCCAAATAATCTTTTTTTTACTATATTTATTTGAAAATATGTCGGAAAATTGAACATTTCCTCATTATGAGCAAATGCTTTTTTCCACATTATTTTCAAAGGTCATCTTTTACAGAGGATTACCAGGCATATGCACCGAGTTCTGTAATATGGCTTCATCTAGTGAATTTAAATGAATAAATAATGAAATTCAGTGCATTGAACACTGCTTGGAATCCAAATTTACCAGTAAATTCTCTAGTCTCTTATCATGTCACAGAAAATGTTGTCTTCTCCAATGTATCTGAA
>JAULCE010058218.1:0-13295 GCA_032359355.1 Macoma nasuta | reverse complement strand
TTGTGAATACGATTTAAGGGAATTTCTTACTTAAGGAAAAATTTTCCCTTAGGTAAAATACTCCTTAGGAAAATACTTAGGAGCTTTGTGAATACGGGTCATGTTGTGTAAATCATAGAGACACAAACATCAAATTACAACAGAGACACACTCATCCTATCATCGGATATTTTGAAAAAGGTGCAAGTATTTCCAAATTTATTCCCGGAAATAATAATGTTTCCTTAAAATGTTTTAAGACTGAACTTGACATACATCATATGAGCATGTGCTGGAAACTGCTTTCATATTTTGATTTAATAGTATTTAACCTGTTTGACTAACGGAATTATTCCATAGATGTTAATACAATCAGTGATTATCCAGAAAAGTCTATTTGTAATAAGTCATTTTGTTAAGGATTTATCCCAAAAGGTTCTGTGTCGTTTGCCTATTGGAACTGTATGCCTTGTTTTTTCTCTATTCTGTATTCTAATATGTTTCATAGTTCGTCAACGTCACGCTTCAGTTTTGTTAAACAATTCAAAACATACGCAAACTGATCGACTCCAAACAGGAACTCTCAAAAACGCGGTACCTGATATTTGTTCAAAGATTTTTTGTTCATGCATGTCAATAACAATAACTAACACTGAACCACTTAAAATTGATATTTTCCTGACCTGAAATTACTTATTTTTTTAAATAAATAAAGCATATGATGTAATGATCTAAATATAGCATTTAATGTAATAAACTTGAGGTGATATAAGTAGACGCCAACGAAAGATTCGCGTTATTGCAATTGTGACAAAGCGTTATATAGAACGTAAATGCGTTGGAAATATATACTCAAACCGTGAACCCGTGTCACTTAATTTTTTACGTAAATGTTTAATTTAAGTGGATATCAAGCCATTGCTAGCGCCACCTTGATAGAATATGCAAACAGGATGGATCCAAATCAGACGCCGATAGACTTGGTGTTTGACCCGGATCCAAGCTGTTTGACACTTTGGCTATATATTACCCGATACTTGAGCGAGTCGAGCGGGTTTTAAAATTTAAGCAGGCGAATGTTTGAGCAGACGCCAGTTGGGCTAAAGCATAACTAAAGAAAGTCGTTTAAGTGCGTTGGTCAGAATTTGAAATTAAGTGATATTCCATGTCCTTCAACAGAAATTATCTTTTTAAGTCCCAAATTCTGAGAAACAATATACCCAATCAAAATAACTCCGCTGTTTTCAACGCACTCGCACTCAAGTCAAAATATCTTTATTTCTCAGTTTGCATACAATTTTGCAAAAACAAGAGAACAATCCACTCATATATTACAAACATCACGGAGGTCAATCATTTCATACATATCATTTTTCTGTTTTAATTTAATTTGCTTTGTTGTCGTCCGATTCGGACCAAGTGTTTTCGAACCAAACTAAAGTGGCATTTAGCTCTCACATATACCTGTTCTATTTATAGATGTTTAGCCGTGTGAACGTAATGCCTCATGTGTATTGATGAAAAAAAATTTGTTTTGTGTTAATAAATATTATTCAGAAGAGCTTTGTGGTATACTATAAAGTACAAATATTTGAAGTTTTTTACATATATTTCCTCTGTCTGTCTTTCTTTCTTTCTCTCTCTCTATTTTCTCTCTATTTTTCCCTCATGCATTACTTTCCACAATCAACTCAGACATATAATTATGATATAAGACTATGCAACCTTCTGCAAAAATATTTGATTGTCCAAATGTGTATGGATTGTGTAAAACACATCAAACGGTACTAAAGCGAAACCGTTATTTTTTTCCAAATAATGTTTTTCAAACTCATGTACTGAACTGGCATTTGCAAACAGTTTGTAGCCGAGTATTTTCGAGCCTGATCTAGTTCCTAATCTTCCTAAATCTTCAAAAAACTGGAAGATATTTAAAGGCATTTATTTAATGTTTTATTTGGTTTCCATATCATTGCTTTTCATTTAAATTGGAATATTAACATTTTGCCACTGAAACACATGCAGCACGAGAATTTTGCTTTCAACCAATACTACACTGTTAAGACCGGCGGATATGGTCTAGCGATAAGACGCTAGACTCTTGATCCAGGGGTCGTGAGTTCGATCCCCCACCGGACCAGTCTTTCGGATGAGACTTGAAACCGACGTTTCATGTATCAGTGCTATACACTGAGCATGTAAAAGAACCAGATAGCTCCTTCGAAAAGAGTAGGGCGTTGCCCGGGTTCCTCTTTATCAGCTTTCCTCTCTCTGGGACGTCCAATTAGCCCAAAGTTGGCAGAAACGGACGTCGGCGTCTGATCTGGCTCCAAGCTGTTTAAAACATACAGTAATACAATGTTATTAAAACGGCAATAATATTGTTAGTTTACCATATTATTTGCTTTCCGTTTGCGTTAGATAAGCGTTAAAACAAGTAATCATTTTGTGTTTCTCCCACTGTACATGTAATGAAGAACGAGCAGGCTTCGATAGAATGTTTAATTCATCCGCCAGTTTACAAATAAAAACATCCCCAAGAAAAAATAAAATGGCACCAATCTAACAGTGTATGCAAAGACCAATTACCGCAACTTAAGCCCCTTTCCCACAAGCTACATTTAGACCAATGATCAAGGAAAGTATCTGATAAGAAATATGAAAAAAAATCTGGGCAAAAGAAACATGCATTTTTTAATAATATTAAAACCATTGTAGGAAATGAAGGTTGCTCGTTGCGAGTAAAATTAATGCTCCATTTCTTACATTGATTTCAATAGCATTCTCTTAAAGAAGCGCTGAAAGGCGATTGTGAAAATGAAAAGGTTTAGTCTTTTATGTTGTGCATCGATATCAAAAACATGTTTTTGCATATGCATTTTGTCGATTTCCTTGTAAAACCACGTATCTGCCATTTTTTAAAACAAAAAAGCACATGTATTGTTTAAGAAAAAAACAGTCGCATTTTTGCTTCACAATTCATAAGGAACCTCTCTGCTGAAAAATATGAAAATCAAGGCAAAAGGAAAATGCCATTTGTGAAATGTATTGAAATCATTGTAGGAAATAGAGCATTTGCCTGTGACGAGCAAACGCTTCATTTACTACAATGTGTTCAATAGCAATCATTTATATAGGCGCTCAAAGGCTCTTCTGAGGATAAAATGTACTTAGTTCTAGAATTAAGGAACGACTATATGAAAAACAAGGACTAAAGCGCCTCTGCACAAATTTAAACCTAACGACATTTTGAATACATACCACCTGTAGACGTAGCGGCTTATCAGGGTTTACACTGTTTGTCATTCATCACAGTCAGACGGCGACGGTATGTGAGTCGAATATCGACCATTTAGTGTAGTGCGATATGTCATCCCGTTCGATTTTTGTGCCAAAATTGATTTGTTTTGTTTTAAATGATAGCTTAGGACTAGTCATTTGCAAAAAAAATAGGGTTACAAATTTTCCGAATCTTGTAACCCCTAAATCTAGGTCAAGGTCATTTCTGGTTGAAGAACATGTGGGTGTTGTAATGAAAAAATCATTTAAAATCAATTTGAATACGATATGTACGTTTGTATACATGAATGCGTTAGCAATATAAAGGTCTTTCCTGCAGTAACATTTCCAGGTTGCTAAGTCTAAGGTCAAGGTCGTATAATTAGGTCAAAGTTCAAATTTGTTCTATATTAGGGTATAATTTTATATTTTTGCAAGTTCTAGTCATGCCTCTGGAATCAGAGTAATGATTAAGTGAATTTACCAACTACTAGTATAGGATACAAATATCTGTGGACAATGTTCATCTTTGACGACATTCAAAATGTAAAATTACCTCCCTTTTGTTATCTATTTTCAAGCTAAAGCTTATAATTGTCAATGTGTGATGATATGTGACACCGTTTATTTCATATCAATTTTGTTTCAGTTAACAGATCAAAGCCTGGTTAATTCCGAGTTTGTGAACCCAATTTCGTGTTGCCTACTTCAAGTTCAAGGTCACTCGATGTCTTCAATGTTTGGAAATTTACCAAAAAATGTCTGGTCTTGAATATATATGTGATATTACCAGAAAAGTCTTTGTTTGGCGATTTGCAAATCTGCATAACACGTGGACCTGTTTTATTGTGTCTGTTACATATCTTCTTATAAGAATGACAGTTTAACAGGTTCAGTTTGAATCCTTTTATGATTTTGATTTTTTACCATTTTATTGTTTTTTGTGTGCTTATCCCGTCTTCAGTATAACCCGATGGTGTAATTACTAGATATTCAGGTTTTACTTTTTATTTCTTTGTGGCGTTCGCCTTCCATGGTGTTATTGCATGATGTTATGATTTTGATAAGAAGAGTGACATTCAACGACGCAACACTCTGACTTAACAGGAAGCTAACGAGGTACATCAGGGACTGAAGCCCGACTGATCACTTTATCCTGACACCGACGAACCAGTCGTAATGCTAACCCTTTAATCTAGCGCCAAGGATGGAAGCCATAACAACCACTTTGGCTTGACCCGGCCGGAAACCTAACCCGCGACCTTCTGAACCGCAGTCGGGCGACCTACCACTGAGCCCCTACGGACGGAGGGTTTACCGCCGCTCCACATCTTCGTAATATTCAATTTTATGCACCTCTTTGATAACAGTTTCACAAACAATCGCAATGTATTTGTTAAGTGGTATGCATGACAGTTTATTATTAAAACAGCTGCATCGCCATATACACCCGCTCTTACAATTGCCCTTTGTTAATTCACTAACTACACGTGGAGCTGAAAGTGCAAGATACTGCAGAGGCATACGCGCCTCCATCTTCACATGTCCATTCGTGTTTTTCAAGTGAGGAAATGTCTGTTTTGTTGGTGGTGTATGATTTGCCCCGCACACAAATGTAATTAACCTTTGCAATAATTTAAGAGCATTTACTACTGTCCATTGCAATATTGCCCGAAAGCTGATAATGTTCAAGGCGCTTCACTGACAGGGAGGAATTTGGGAATGCACTGAAGTACTGTAATACTAGTGTGGCTGTTTGGGACACTGTAGTCACGAGTCACAAGTGTATGCTCATCCTGACTGAGCCCCACAATACATTTTAATCCCTGTGTGGCCTGCTCAAGTATTTGGTCTGTATCGACCTGGGTGAATGGTACCTCAGATTTTGACACAACAAAGTTCCCAGCTTTCAGTGCCATCCATGTATCAGGATAATGCCATCTGTGCGAGGTGGACAGGCATAAGACGTGCATAGTTCAGCAGATCTCGAGCAAAGAAGTACTTCACCATGCTTCCAGAGAACTATTGTATGTTTTCGATTCAGCATATCTGCATTCCGACTGTGAATTGCCCAAAGCAACGCTGCTGAGCAATGATAACTGGCAACTTCACAGTTCACGGTGTAGCTGATGGTGTCGAAATTCATCATCAAAGGTATGTGGTAATGTGATACTCTAGTCTTCCCCCAAAGTTTTCACAAAGAGCTATAGCTGTGTATGAAGCACTCTCGATCGCACATGTATCGATACCGTTCCCATCTATGATCTTACCTAATGCATGAAGAGCAGCAAAGACAATATGCAGTGCACCAGCTCGAAGAATCAAGTTTGAATTTCCAGTTGTATGTTGATTTTGCAAGGCACGGCTATAGAGATCAATGTCTAACGTTATAACATACGCTGGAATTCAATGGTTTAATTTGAGAACAGTGTGGAGAGTGTTAAAGTCTGTCGGTGATGTGTTGAGGAGAGGGGCTATCACATCCGAATTTGTAGTGATGTCTTCTGAGGCACAAGACAAAAGCAGAGATTTTGTTGCAGCCCATGTTGGCATAGCTGCATTTTTATTATATCTTTTGATTTCAGTGCATGTTCCTTGACAGAAAGGACAGGTATGATGAGTTCAGTGCTATTGTCTGTCTCTCTCAATTCATCGAGAAATGTGCCGAAAACCTCTTCAGAATTGATTTCTTTTTGTGGCTGCTCTTTTTGATCCTTTGTAAGAAGAGATGTAGCTATAGCCCACGTGTTGAAGACATCACATGATAGTAATTTTTCGCGGTTGCCCAGGGGGAAGTTATTGAAGCACATCGGTTTTGTTTTGCCTATCTCTTGCTCTGGAAGATACATAACTTCCAGTGCAAGAGGATTTATCGGCATCTTATCGCCATTTTATCAATTGGTTTGTTGTCAGGTTCCCAATCTTCTGGCCTTTGGTTGATGACAATGACCGTGCCATGGAAGGTATTTTGTCCTATCGGGGTGTCTTCCAGAAGTCTCAATATTTTCAACCGCAAACCAGATTTTAAACCCCATTTATACAAAATCTGGCAAACAGAACCTCCTGTTTCTTTCATACGTTGAAGTACACCTTGCTCAATTCTATTCTCAATAGCAAGATTTTTATGGTAATCACCTCCAATATACACATCGGAAAGATGTGTCACAAGCGTTTTGTCACGAACTCTGGAGTAAATGGCAAAATACCTACCTAATGAAAGTGGTGAGGTCTGAAAGTCATCAAAACTTCCGCTAAATGACTATTGAGGGCATTTCAGGAGATATTCCCTAATCCCCAATGAGCTTTGCAATATTTGCAATATCTATCGCATCTTATGATGTTGCTCTCTATAACTTCTTTGCTTACAGTGCTGTCTAGTAGAATGATTTCCGATTCATAAAACCTTGTAGATTTGACGAATTGAACATGTACTAATTTCTTTTTTATCAATTCCTTCAGGCGGTTTTTGTAGTCTGGAGTCTCATGTTTTTCTACTTGATATTTTGTCAAAATTGGAATATATTCTTTGTTTACATCTGCCATACTAAGAACACTGGCTGGCTAAGGTAGTGAGTTCCTGAATAACAACAAGCAATTCTTCATCACAGATTGATTTTACAAGGTCACAATTACTTTGGTTACCCCGTGCGCAACAAGTACGCTGAGAAGACTGCAATTCTTCATCACAGATTGATTTTACAAGGTCACAATTACTTTGGTTACCCTGTGCGCAACAAGTACGCTGAGAAGACCTCAATGAGTTTCTATGATAATACTTCTCTACTGCAAAAGCATCACTGGCGCTTTCTAGATCAGTTAGGCCTGTTCGCATATCATCATCATGTGTTGTATTTTTCAGTTGAAGTAGAGTTTCACCCATGTTTTCAGAAAACACTCTGTGAAGAGTCTCCTCCTTGTGGTTGCAAATCTTGCATTGCGAAAATACACACAGCGGATCTTTGGGTACAGACCGTATCCTTAATTGTCTGTTTCTGTAGATGGTCTCCCTGTTCGATTGTGTGGAGAGGATTTTCTCTTTTTTCTGAGGCGTTTGATTATAACTTTATTTATTATTTGTTTCCTACAGTCACTATGGTAGCAATCACTCCCGTAATCTGCCTCTCTCACACCGCTTAAACGAATATAAATTTGCTCAATACTGTTATCCCCTTACGTAAATCGTTCATTGCAAACCTTGGAAAGATTTGCGATCTTGTCCGAGTAAAACATCACCCTTTTCTTAAATGTGGGGGTTCCCGTGCAAATAATGCACACGTTTTCAGTCATGATTGTATCATTCATATAAAGTAGGAAGACAAAATCTGGTTATTTTTTTTTAGGTCTGACTACTGGATATAATAGCTTCAGTACAAACTGAATGGTGAACTAACAAGCAGATAATTGTTGTATGAGAATTTATTAATTCATTCTCTATGAAACAAGAATGCATGTATAACCACGCTATTCTATTGTCTGTGTAGAAAATGTGTCTGTAAACAAACTTGTTTCGCTATCAGAAATGAAGTTGAAGGACTGCACGCTGACACATTGTTTTGGTGTTTGTTTGGAAAGTTACTTACCTGTCAGAAATGAAATTGAAGGATATTACCTGAACTAGTCATTGCATTATATGAATGTCTCGTGCTCTCAATATTTCAGTTGTTTAATTACAATGTACGTCTGATGGGGGTGATGGTGGGATAAGAGTAAGGTTGGGCGCCCCTAAACCGGTTTAAACCCCAAGTGGCGTTTTTGCCACAGACCGTTCCTAGGCAGTACTCCTGTCTTCACCCTAGGTTTATGTCTGTAACCTGTCTCTGTGTGTATTCTACTTGTTTGGGCTCGCGTGTGTGTGTATGTGTATGTGTATGTATGTATGCCTGTGTGAATGTGTTGAAAGAGAACTTGTTTCAATGCTCTTCGGATGGCTGTTTTGTATGTGGTGTGTCTTGCAAAACCCTCTCTACTAGTCTTATCTAAAAGCAGTTTAAAAACGTGCATTTGGGCTTAAACACAGTAATTCAGAGTTTCTACCATTCCAAACTTTGAAAACACCCTCATTTGACCTATATTTCGAATTTGACCTTAACGTATGACCTTGAACTTGGGCATAAGGTAACGAAATTGGTATTATCAAACATCAATTCTAAATATCTAGTGATCCTTACATTAAAATGATGAAAATATTCGATATTTTATTTTTATTGCTTCAGAGTACTACTAAAATCAATAACCCGAAGTGACCTTAACCTATATTTGAAGGTTACAGGGTTGGAAAATCTGTAACCCAATTTATTTCAATTAAGGATACCATAGGCTGTCATTTAAAACAAAAAAATCAACTTTGGCATGGAAATCGAACGGAGCCCAATTTTATGACATATCATACCACACTAATAGGGCAATCAATATATAGCAGTTATACGACTATACCCCCAACAGAGCTATTCATCAAGTGTCCTGATATATCCCATAAAAGATACTTTCTAGCAGGCAAACTGTCCTGATATATTGTGTAGTTTCTGCAATGATTTGCACGTGCTAGATTGCCGACCGGCGAAAAGCATCCTTGCAATGCATGCCCTTCGCATTCGCAGCAACTACACAATATATAGAGACACTTTGCCGACTAGCTAGTATCCTTTGTGCAGATATACTGTCTGTTGATGCAAAAGAAATCAGGTGACCAAAACAGTTTTGATCCAAATAACATCCAAATGTCTGATTTGAATCTAAACTGTTTTGTCACATGGTTGCTTTTACATCGCCAGACCTGTACATCTGCAAAATGACATTTACTTGTCGACAGCTGCACTGATACCATACTGAATGGTTCACGTCTTACAACACAAATTATAGCTTCGACAGGCTCGGTTTCCATGTGCGCCATTGTTATAGTGGGAGAGGGGCATTCTTGCCCGTATAAACGATTACATTCCAAAAACGAAATTTAAAACTTAACAAGGAAATCTCGATATAGCTTGGAAAAAACTCTAAATCGGAAACCTCGTAGTAAATACCACATAGTTTTCCTTTTCTTGCTAGTCCGGCTATCATTGATAACAGTTTAGAGCCAGATCAGATAACATGCCTGATGGAGATTGATCTGATCTGAAATAAGCTAAGCATACTCTTTAATAGAACGTAAATGTCCACCTTACTAGACTATCTTTTCACAAGCAGTCATGCTGGAATCATAAGTAACCCTGTGTACACTTACAGAAGGATATAAATTCTTTTTTCTTATATTTTTTGCATTGATGCACAAAGACGAGACATAGGTCAAGAAAAATAACTCGATCAATTAACTGGCCAAAAATGTAGAGGCATTTGAAAAAATCCTTAAATGAATAAATTAGGCTTATAAAATATTTAGAGAGTCCAGGGTCTTCTTAGCAAGTTGCATTCTCTGTCCCTAAACCAGCCCTTTTTACGATTTTTGATATTTCTTGTTGCTGGTAAGGGTCAGAGGAATTCCTATAGTGAAAACCCGGGGATTTCCTGTCCCTCGCGGGAGAGGGACTTAAATCAATATATCTATGTATATATTCATTGGATTAACATTTAAAGCTTATAGATCTTATAACAATATATTTATTAACCTATCTGAACAAAAAAAAAATGTTTTGTAAACCTTTAATACGTTGTGGTCATGTGACGGCAAGTGTGTTAGACCAAAATGCATTTGTACATGCATTTGTACATGAAGGACATTGTTTTTATTACTTACTTTGAAAAGTATTGACCGTTACAATGTTATAGTGGTATACAAAACAAATGTTTCGGTTTAGATAGGTTAATAGGTACATGTATATTGATAATAGATTTATAAGCTTGAAATGATAGTCCAATGATGTAGATTACATAGATATATTGATTTATGTTCCTCTCCCGCGAGGGAGAGGAAATCCCCGGGTTTTTTACTATAGGAGTCCCTCTGACCCTAACCAGCAACATGAAATATCAAAAGGTCGTAAATAAGGCTGGGTTAGGGACAAAGAAGGCTCGGATTAATATTTACCGTATCGGCGGATTCATTATGATACGATGATCTAAAATAGGGTGGTATCATTTTGCGTTGTGCACGTATGGGTTGTCGCACGGCTGGAATCGAGGCGCCGATAGGCGCCGAGATCCTAGCAGTGCGACAACCTAGTTGTTGCACTCTCTCTCTCATGTCGCCGACAATGAACCAACTGAACTTTTATTCACTCTCTCATCGTAATCTTCAAAGGAACCGCTTCCTCCATCTACCGCCCCAAATATCAGACAGTGCCGAATAATACGAGCATCTAATATCCATCCGCCGTCTTGGGCCATACGGTTGTCATGACAACCATTTGGAACTACTTTATATGGGCATAAGTTTGAAGGGAATTCGGCATATTTCCAATTCAATTCATTTTCAATTTATGGCTAACCGATTTCAAAGTGTAGATGAAGAATACATTCAACAGAGGATAAATGATCGGACTCCGAGAAACACTAGAAGAAAAAAAACATGTGTTACTTAAAATACGCTCCGCGCCGAAAACACTCCAATATTTTACAAAATGGACAGTTTTCGGCTTATATCTCACATTGACAGTTAAACATATTTAGAGAATATACCATACATAGAGACGACCATGATAATTCTATCAAATAGTGTGCACCAAATATCTTGAGGATTTTATAGGCTGTTTGTACTCGGATATTAACACTTATACCCCTCCAAATTCACACAGGGCTCCACTGATCAAGAGAGGGTCTCATGAACGTGGTAGGGTCGTAGTAGAATGTGCGAAAATTATGAAGCTCCACGGACCCGCCACGCTTATGGAACATGTTCGAAACAAACGTAGCAGGAGCGTGACTAAAAATAATCGGGTTAAAAGCGGTGTAAGAACCTAGTAAGATCGGCATAAGCGTAGAAGCATCATCGTTGCATCGTGGCAATATCTTCATTATCGTAATAGCAATCGGCGTACACTGGCCTTCTTCTTCTTCTCCGAATAATATGTTCCATCTGATATTCGACAAGCATCTGCTCTTGCTGAAGGATAACAAGTTGTACTAATCTGGCCCGTTCATCTTTCAAGGTTTTTGAGAGAACTGAAAAACTGTATGAAATCCCTCAATTTATTTATACGCATCGAATCAAATCGTGCAAAGATCGTAGAGAGATTGTAGTGTGGTAGGCAATATCGTGGAACAGTCTTTAAGTCTTTTTACCAACGTAGTAGGGTCGTGAATATCGTGGCGACAACGTAGTAGAAACGGCACACAATCGGTGATGATCGCGGTAGAAATGTGGTTGAAGCACGAAAGCAACGTATCGGAAACGCGTTGGTCGTGGTGAAGTCGTAGTACAATCGTAGACCAAGCGATCCGCGGACGATACACAACGGTTTTCAAGATTGCGACACCACACTGACAATATGTTTACCAACATTGAAATAAAATCGGACGATATTTATAATTGAGACGGGCGATAATTTGGGCAGACGGCTATTTTCGTAGCAGACTAAGATATAAGCTTTTAATTTTTTAGGTTTACAATATTATCGAAATATTTCGATGGACACGTCTCATTAGAGTATGCACTGATGGCCATATCGACAAATATTCAGGTTGTTTTCCAGGCATTCTCAGACATTCGATCTTTCTGAAAAATGAATGTGTTCATATATGCAATTTTGGTGTCTGATCTAGCTCCTTAATGTTAGATAATCGAAAATAATACAAATTTCCAAAGAAATCAGAAAATTGACAATATTTCATATAATGTCCATCTCGTTTACGTTGCGTTTGAGTTAAGTTTAAACATATTTATTTCATATATATTTCAACTTAAGTACGTATACGTATACAAATTACAGCACGAAAATAAAAAGAATGACAACTTAGAGCTTATTGAATTCTTCTCCTTTACACACAAAATATGTACAGCAAGCAGTTGTTTAAATCGTAATCAAAAGAGTTGTAACAATAATCATATGCAAGCAATTTAAGTTTGTCAAAAGAAATAAAGGAAAATGTATTCGGAAACTATTTTGACGAGAATTTATTAAAAATAAAAGCAAATATATGCTGAATATTGTGGCAGAGAAAACAGAACAAAGTAAGATTGAGAGAGGTAGAGTTTGTTTGCAGACGTGTGTGTAATGCTTGAGATTTACGACTACCAATGTAATAGTAAAGATGAGGTTTTGTGAAATCTGTTTTGTTTTGAGGTTTCTTAAAGCTACTGACTAAGTCAGAATCTCGGGTAGACTGTGGTAACGAATGCCACAAATGCAGGACGGATGGAAAAATTAATCGGCATAGAGCTTAATCCGATAAGAGGGGATTGTAAGGTTATTTGCGTTTTGTAGGCTATATCAAGACATATCACTCACTAGTGGGGGGCTAACGATGCTAGATATGTAGGTGTTAAATGGTTGGTCATTTAAAAAAACATAATCAATTTGTGTTTCTGGCGTCCTGATTCAAGAGTTTCCCATAAAGTTTCATTGCAGAGCTCACGAATTGTTGCAAATTTAGTGGTACCCTTGACTATTCGCATTGCCTCATGTTGGATTTTGTCGAGTTCCTCCTTTTGACCTTCTGCGTATTCCAAAGTAGGTCTGATGAAACAGAAGTATTTGTTTCAAGCGATTTCCTATCGAGGAAAACCTTCAGTGTCCTCATATTGTTTATTATTGGCCAGGCTTTATACTTGTATTCAATATGCGAATGCCAATTGTCATCGTTTGAAAGTAGATCTCCTAATTAGCGCTAAACGATACCTCTGCGATTTCTTCATTTGTCATTGATAAAGAGGGATACCGGGTCTTCTTTGCTAAACGTGAGATGAGAAGAACTCAGTTTTTGTTGGATTAAAGGAGACAATCCAAATTTTAGCCCATTTAGTTATCTTATTAATATCAGTATTTAGAATATCTGCAGAGACGTTTGCATGTTCAACAATAAGGTAGAGGCTAGTTTCATCTGAAAAAAAGGTGTTTGTTATAGTGAATGTCGGATGCAATACCATTGCTTTAGCCAGGCCATAG
>JAULCE010058107.1:0-13296 GCA_032359355.1 Macoma nasuta | reverse complement strand
TAACATCACCTTAAATGGCATCGTAGACGGCACCGTAAATGTTACGATATCGTAGCTTTGAGTTACTGACCCCTGGTTTTGTTCAAATTCAATGCGTAGAGTGTTGAAGAACAAAATCCACAACAGGTTAATACAGAACAGGTTGCAAGCTGCTAAATCCCAGTAGGATTTGTAAACATGCGTAAGCAAATAGTGGTGGTCTGTTATCACACCAGAAATAACACCAGATTAAAAACATTTGCCAGTCTATAAATCTACAAACGTATACATATTAACTTGTATGCTACAGAAAAGCAACTAATACATAAAACTACAACAATATATACAATTACCCCTATCAAGCAGAGCGATAGCTTGCAAACATCTAAGATTCAAAATTTTCACTAGGCGAACATTTAAAAAATATTAACCTATTTATACATAGTGTCTACTTAAAAGGGACCCTGATCAGAGGGCTCTTTTTCAAAAATTGATTGGTATCTATAAAACACTTTGATTTCTTACGATACACATAATGGAGATAACATTTTCAAAAATTGTAGTATTTTTGTGTTCAGGTCAGACTTATTAAACATAAGATTATTACATTATTTAAACCATTCTGTTCAAAACAACAAATTATTGTTAGCAGAAATGAAATTACATGGTTATCGTGTCAGCTTTATATCGTATTTTAGCAGCTATAGCATTATCTCTATGTCAAAATCAGGGATATTTTTTATTAGTTCGAAACAAATTCGAGTCATTCGAGCTAATACAAATACCCCCTTCAACATCGACATGTTTTTGTTCAGAGTTTTATTTCGATTAATTTGATTTGACCGAGTTTAAGATAACAATATTCAACGGTATTAAGGCTATACGTTTAGATAAGACGACCTACCGTCGCGAAAACGGCTCAAACGCACATAGAAGCGAAGCAGAAGTAGGTCAACAGAAAAACAATACTCAACGGTATTAAGGCTATAAGTTTAGATAAGACGACCTACCGTCGCGAAAACGGCTCAAACGCACATAGAAGCGAAGCAGCAGTAGGTCAACAGAAAAAAGATTACTTTTCAGAAAATCAATCGATATTGAAATATTGCCGTTTTCCCCCTAAATCAACGTGTGTGCCATCTTAAAAAAAATGGCACAAACGTGGTTTTTGAAGAAAAAAACTATGATTTCTATGACAATCATTAAACTGCAATCTGCTAACTGGCAGTTGCGTGCCTTTTGACGAACATCAATGAATATTTCCTATATCACATAAGTGCCAATTTGCCAATATGGCACGCACGTGGCTTTTTAAAAACGACGATATTTATTGAGCGATAATAAAACAGAGAGAATGGAGCCAAACTTAATTAGTGTACCCGGTATATATTTCGGATACTTACGAGTTGCAACTATATCTTAGATCCTGATCCCAGCTGCCATGCTACACTGACGATCGAATCTATGAATAATGAGCAATTTGTGCGTACACTAAAATAAAAGGACTTTATTAGGAAGGTGAAATAAAATATATCCCGATATCACAAAAAAAACTCTCAAATAAATATGGTCACCAAAATCAAAGTTCAACTGACGTTATTTTCTCACGACGTTATTGTAACTGCAATGATAGCATCGCTGCCAGTGACTGGACTCATTTATCCTGCCGCCAAACAATATATTCCTCAGAATTCTCGTCTGCTTGATTTTTAAACCTTGTTCGATTCGTTTGAAATGTGGCCAAATTGTTGTCTATGTGTCAAGTAGCTTGGACCAAGAGTTACTCGTCATTTGGTCCATGTCGAAGCTGGTTGATGTCATAACTTTGGTTGCTATAAGACAGGCTTAACATTTATTTACTGAAATACCAAATATCAATACATGTAAATGTGTCTGTCCTTGCACAATATTGATTTTAGAAAGAAAAAAACGTGCAGATCCAGACCAGATGGCTCCCTTAAGTGCGCCTCAGATCAAAGATCTACACTGTTAGCTATTGACTTATAAAACAGATTCCTGTATACAATTAAGTATGCGATATAAGTATTCAGTATATATTATGATTATAGCTAACCATCCTAGTATAAAAAGAGCAAATCTTAGACAAGCCGCCGCGGCTGTTAAAGATTAGAGGGTTTTCCGGCTAATACACAGGGTTTGATCGTGGTACTGTATATATAAAAGTTTGCAAATGATATAACCAAACTTTAAGAGTATAACACTATGTTAACCTATTCGAGCCATCGCGTTATCAAAACGGCGTCTTAGTTGGGTATACACGATTTGATATTGATTAGAGTTACATAATTTGATTCCACACTGACAAAATCAGGTAGAGCCTTATCAAAACACCGCGTTGACTATAATGCACGTTTGCTGGTCATGATTTCACAGTGTTTAATTCAATATGATACTTTTCGTGCGGCGAATCACAATAATATCTGGAAAAAGAGAATTACGTTCTGTCACCCAACCATAGCAAATCTCTGATTCTGGTTATTCAAGTTATTCTTGTTTTATGTTATACTAACACGTATCCATAGAAGCAGATGCAGAGGTTTGTAACATCTGATGTATCACAAAAATGGTGAGAATATGGTAGGCCTATATCATTATTATTATAACCATTATTTGTATAACTATTCAATGACGTTATTAGTCTTGCTCAGTCACTGATCACATCAATATATCCAAACAGATTGGCCATGGTCAGACGCACATACTACGGCGTTTCATCTAGGTCCATGCTGTTTGACAGTAGCGGACATAAGTTTGTCATTTCAAATGATAAACTTTCACTACATCACTTTTCCACATTCCAGTACAGAGGTTGTCGGAGGCCTCACAGTAGTAGACAGACTCGGGCCTTCCAAGCTCATCTGATTTCTGTAGGAGTTCCTGTACCTCTGTAAGGTCGGCAGTAAGCTGCAGTATGTTCCTGGAGTCCCATCCACATACGTACACTCTTCCTGCATTGTCTATCGTAAGTCCACGTGGCTTCACCAGCAGCTTGACGTCCTTGTACGTTGCCTGGACCTGGCCTGTTATGTCAATACTGGTGACGGTATCCCTGTACTCGTCAGATATGAAGATGGTCTGCTGGTTCTTGCTGACTGCTGCGAACAGGGGCCTGGTGAAGAGTTGGCTCCCTATATCTTCTGTCACAATAGTCTGAAGCACTTTTCCTTTCAAACTGATAATTTCCACCTTTACTGGCTCATCATAACTAACAACAAGTTTGTCGTTTATACTGGCAATTCCCCGACAATTACCTTTGACCTTTATTCTACGGTCTAGTTTTAACTGATTAGCGCCTACATGTACAACGCAGATTGTCTGGGTATTATAAGATGTTACAGCCACTTGTTTAACACCCACCTGTGTGATGTCCCAGAACTTACACGATAGCTCTAGCTGAGAAACAACGTTGTTGTGTGTCGGGTCTATCAGCTTGACGTTATTATTGTTATAGTCCACAACCACACGTTTATCACCAGGCAGGACAACACAACCTGTTATCCATGGCGTTGCTTTGTCATCATTGGATCTGACCTGTATATCCATGATATGTTGTGTACGTGTCTTCCTGTCGTCTCTGCTGTGCTGTACTGCGGCAGGCCCTGGAGACGCAGGAGTCTTGAGCTGAGAAACAGATGGCTTAGCTCCCTGCTGGCCGACTGTTGGCCTATTGTGTTTCGAAGGTAAACCCCCAGCTCGAACTGTTCTTTTGTAGAATTGGAGAGACGGTTCGTCTGAAGTTGCTGTTTGAGTTGAGTTTGATCCTGATTGATTCATTTCTTCCAACTTAACAAGTCTCTCTGGAGAATCTAGTAGTAGTTGTACCTCATTGCTTGTTATCAATCTGTAATTTCTGGCTTTTACGTTTTGCTCGAGATCACGTATTCTTGTTTCTATTATTGCTATTTCCAGCCTGGTTCTTTTCATAGCTATGAACATTTGACAGAACAGACCATTGTTCTGTAAGCGGGTGAAGCTTGAGCTTAATGTCTGTATATCTTTAAGTATATTTTTGTATTTATTCTCCAATAATATCATCTTCTTTTCATCATTACCTTTTATTATGTCTGCTTCTTCAGTGATGCTCTTCTCAATTCTATCTACAGTTTTAAATAAGTCTTGTTTGAACTGTTTGAAATCTTCTAGAGCATTACTGTGGTAAGTTTTGGAACATTTCGCCTCATCCTGTGATGTCTGGATGCCTATGTTTGCCACTTGCGCAAGGGAAGATATTTTCGTCTGAATGTCTAAATACATTTTTTTATTAAGTTTGTTATTTGCTAAATAAGGGATATGTTCAAAACCGCAATTGCGATGATTTATTTCCATACATACTGCGCATCCTAACTTGCCATGCTTGTTACAGAAATACTCCAATATTTTATATGGGTGGACTGTGCATGCCTCTGTGCAGGTGTCCTCGCCTCTGTTTTGTTGCTGGTCTTTGGGCATCTGATGCTGGTCCAGAAGGTTATGATGACTCATGGGCTTTGGTTTGAGGTGGGTTCTGTAACAATTTCTGCAGAGATAATCTTGACACTCGACACAATATCCAACCGCTTCCTCCTGTAATTCGTCTTGCTCACACAGGCTACAACAGTGGTCCAATACATAAGTATGGCCGCCGGCCAAAGATGACCTAAAACTTTCACTACGAGACTGTTCCATTTATTGGTCTGTGTTAAAATCTTTAGTAAAGCAAGAACAATTCTTAATTTGATAAGAAGTGTTACCTATCCTAACCTTAACGACCACCGTATTGCTTGTTAATTCTAACGATGGTTACGTCTTGTGGCACAGGTATCCGTATCAGATAGTATTGGTAATATTTCAAGATAAAGATAATAGCTATACAGTATAACCTCTCTAAACCGGTCTTAACCTGGAAATACACTGAAGTAAATTGCGTGCGTGTAGCGTGTTACTTTGACTAGTTTCTCAGCGATTTTATGTATAATTGTTTCAAATTGTCCTCGTCAATCATTTTTACAAAGTCCAATATCATTGCATTCGATAAAATATGTAAGGTTTGGATCAAGTTGACTAAGTTATTGTCAACAAAACACATTTATTGTCATTACATCATGTATTATTAACTTTGTGTTTGAATAATTGTTTGTGATTAATATTAATACATTTTTTAAATAAAACTACACAAAATACTTTCATATCGGAGAAACAATAGGACGAATATTCCGAATCTGGATTTTACCTCCCCTTGGCTTAAAACAAGAACACATTTTGTATCAGCATCGTACTGGAAAGGGATACTTTCAATTTTTAAATCGATATGTTTAGCTATATTACACAGCTTTATAATGTATAGCTTTAGACTTAATCACTTCAAGGTATCGGAAGATGCTAAAGTCTTTTTCCTTCAGTAATGACTAAAATGGGTTTTTTAAGACCGATTAAAGTTTCATGTATGCAGAAAGTGATGCAGACTTTTTGTCTTACTATCAGCTTGCATTTAGCAGTCACCTGCATTTTTAACACATACGATTTTGTTAAAAAGTGTCCGGTTTAGCAAGATTTTACAGTGCATGTGCACGCATAGAGACTTTATTTTACGTTTCAAAACGTACTGTGAATGTGACCTTTTCAAAAATATTATTTCGAATTACTTTATTTTACATAAATGAGATTTTTACATCATGTAAATAGTTACAAGATCGATTAAAATAAAGACACAGCTTTCACTAAACTGTTCGAGCTTAAACCTTGCTACATCTCGGGAGTTTTAGCTTCAGATATCGACCTTTACCTTATTGCTACTGCAATGCAATTTGACCGTCATTGAAAAATTGAAGTTTTAACTAGTAGTTAACATTATACTGCAAAGGAATTTAAGTACCCAAAATTTAAATTAAGAGATTGAGTAACAAACACAGCTTAATTAGCTTCGTGAAAGCTGGGCTAGTACTAAAAGATTATAGTAACATTGTAACATTCAAATTACCATTGAAACTTGAAAAAGCAAACAGTGTCAAATAATTATGGAGTAGATCAATTGAACAGGTGGCTATGGATATCATTTTACCGACAATAATACATATATGGAAGACATAAAGTACAGAATATAAACTATGTTATGACAACAATTTCTGGTGTAAACATATGGTGTCTCACTTATCCGCTAATAAAAGTGGCTTCTGCTAAAACTATCGTCTGCTGCATTTATAACTTCATCCGACTCCGTTGATTTTGTTAAACTTTTCATTGACGATATAGATACTCAAAGTGAAACTATCACAAAAATACAAGCTAATCATTGATGAATGGCCAGTCCTTTCATTCACCCAAGTGTCTACTTTTAAGGTGTATGCATCCATAGCTATAATTCTAAGGATTGTGTCGCTTATATTGCGAGGATAAGTGCGGACACAGTCTAACGTAGAATCAGTGCGAATGATTAAGACAAAAACTTAAATTTAAACTAGAAATTAGGTGTAAATGAATGTACATACATACACGTGCAAGAATTCTTTCTTAATAGTTGTTGCTCTCTAATATATTCTTTGTTTTAACGTGGAAATCATTTCGATTAAATGGTTACACGATTTTTTTTTCAAGTAATAAAACCCCAAGTATTTACAGCGTGTCAAAGCATTGAGTATGTCATACTTATGTGGGGATAGACTGAATTTCTAAATGTTTGGAAAATATCTAGACGAGACACCTTAATTGTCGGTGCCCCGTATAAGATGCAATCTGTTAACATGGCGTCGCAACTAAGACCCAACAGTTTTTAATGACCAATATTTCCAGTAGCATACAGAAAACCTAAAGGGTAACAATTCAATATTATATAAATATCCCATGGCTTACAGGGTTACAGTAAAATTGTAAACATGAGAAAATACTATAAACCGAGACGTAGGTTGACAGTATTCTCTCATGTTGGCAATATTACTCTCACCCTGTAAGCCAAGTGATATTCGTTTTATTATACCGAAAATCAAATTTAGGAAGATATTAGTTTTACATATTTTACTCAGTAAAACATCCACATTGACAATAGTTTTCAAACAACAAATTCAAATCAACAATAATCAAGTTTATCAAATACTCTTAATCACAGGCAGCCATAAGTCTGTTAAGTTAACTATGAAGTAGAATTTCATCCTCTTTTATCGGAACAAACCGTTTTGACGTTGAAGTGACAGCCACTGTCGTCTGTTTACAAGGGAAGTGAGATACAAGTCGTTGCCTCTGTATTTTCCCTACCCCTCTATGCTATGTGACAGTTCTTTTCTGACAGAATCGGACGGTTCAGCATTTTCCGTATTTTTCCTTGCTATTTGACAGTACTTTTCGGACAGTATTAAATCTACCGGTCGGTATACAGTACTTTCTGTTTAACGATTTTTTATAGGAAATTAATTAACAGGGGCAATGCATTTGAGGTATAATAATGAAACATGTATGATACGGGTATCTGTGTGGTGTTATCGTTCAAGATATATAAGTTGGATAAAAATATCAGAATTGTTAACAGTTTTGTTTGTGTGCTTTGTTGCTGTGTGTACACATCTCATAACTTAACCGTCATTAAGATCGCTTTATCTCCCAAAGAGAAACGTGAATATGGGCTAATTCAAGATAAGACAGAGAGTTGTTGTTTATGCATATCATAACAACCCCGTTACTAAGGACGTCTTATCTGTTATATGCGTGTCTTTGTATTCACAAACTATCGTCTACTTAACTCCAAAACCATTTATCTACAAAAGTATTTGGGAATATAAGATCACTCTACATAAAATAATGTCTTTAAATCACCTAGATACATTTCATTTCCACAATGCATTTTCATGGCTGATCCTCCCCGACTTTAATACATGTACGTCGTATGATGATCTTGTTAAGAGTTGTACACACACGTACATATCCATATAATCCGAGCCTTCTCTGTCCCTAAACCAGCCCTTATTACGATTTTTGATATTTCATGTTGCTGGTTAGGACCTATGAAATATCCAAAATCGTAAAAAAGGTTGGTTTAGGGACAGAGAAGGCTCGGATTAAGATCCATAGTACCTATTAAAGAGGGGGTCACACTATAAAGACGGCCATAATCTTTAACTGCATGACCTTTTTCGAATCGATCAAATTAAATGCAATTTATCCTTTATAGTCAGTTGTCGTCAATATATGAGACCTTACGATATTGAGAAAAGACAGGGTCAAGATTATGTGTGAAACAGATAACTCGCACAGGACTATGCACTGACTATTTTCTGGAGAGAAACTCGATAAGCAGAATGCTTTCGTTTCAATCCATTTCATTGCATGTTATTTACAGATTTCATGTTGTAAGAAATTGAAGAATAAAATATGTTTAAACCAACTAGTTTCTATTATAGATAATGTTTGACCTCTTAACCTTGCCCTGTCCCGCCCCTTTGGGTCAGAGTGAAAAAGGTGTTGCTCTTGCACCCCACTATAATGTGAGGAGGTCATATACCGAATATGAAAGAAATCAGTCAAGCAGTATAGAAGGAGATACAAAAACTGGCAATATTTGACCTCTTGACCCCGCCCCCTGGGGTCTAAGAAAAAGAAATGGTGCCCTTGCCGAGAAAGTCATGTTCCAAATATGAAAGAAATCGGTCAAGCAGTTTAGGAGTAGATACAAAAACGGGCAACGTTTGGCCTCTTGACACCGCCCTGCCCCATCCCTTTGGGTCGGAGCAAAAGGAAATGTTGATTTTGCATGCCGCAATCACGGGAGGAGGTCATAATTATACCGAATATCAAAGAAATTGGTCAAGTGGTTTAGGAGGAGATACAATAACGGGTATTGTTTGACCTTTTGACCCCGCCCTGCAAAAGGAAATGTTGTTCTTGCATGCCGCCATCATGAGAGGAGGTCATATACCGAATATGAACGACATTTTTAAGTGGTTTAGGAGAAGACAATAACGGGCATGTTTGACCTTTTGACCCCGTCCTGCCCTGCCCAGCCCCCTGAGATCGGGGTGAAACGAAATGTTGCTCTTGCACACCGCCATCACATGAGGAGGTCATATACCAAATATGAAACCAAACCGTCAAGCGGTTTAGGAGGCGATACAATAATTAGCCTTTGCGCGGACGGGCAGACGGACGGGCAGACGAACAGACGGACAGACTGAGGCGAGTCTAATGTCCCCATTATATTTACAAAAAAGGTGGGGATAATAAGATATTTCATAACATATAATTTAAATATTTATTTTCAGTTTAAGTCAAGTACATGTTTACAAAAATCAATATCATTTTTTATGATATATTCTTCATTGCATTTAGCAGCCACAGTCGCATTTAGCAGCCACAGTCACAATTAGCAGCTACAGTCGCATTTAGCAGCTACAGTTACAATTAGCAGCTACAGTCGCATTTAGCAGCCAAAGTCGCATTTAGCAGCTACAGTTACAATAAGCAGCCACAGTCGCATTTAGCAGCCACAGTCGCATTTAGCTGCTACAGTTGCATTAAGCAGCTACAGTCGCATTAAGTAGCTACAGTTACAATTAGCAGCTACAGTCCCATTAAGCAGTTAGTTGCATTTAGCAGCTACAGTGCATTAAGAAGCACATTCGCATTTAGCAGCTACAGTCGCACTTAGCAGCTACAGTTACATTTAGCAGCTACAGTCGCATTTAGCAGCCAAAGTCGCATTTAGCAGCTACAATTACAATAAGCAGCCACAGTTGCATTTAGCAGCTACAGTCGCATTAAGCAGCTACAGCTACAATTAGCAGCTACAGTCCCATTTAGCAGCTAGTTGCATTTAGCAGCTACAGTCGCATTTAGAAGCTCATTCGCATTTAGCAGCTCCAATCGCATTTAGCAGCTACAGTTGCATTTAGCAGCTGCAGTCAATTTTCGTTGTGTTTTTTTTCATTAGCTTCAATTGAAACTAAAATAGTTCCCCAACGTTGACACGTATCAACATAGCAACTACCTATGATAGTTTCGAGTCAAGCCTTCGACTTAACCGAGTTCTAGATCATGAGATTACACTGTATAAATATAAATATAATAAATTTTGATAAGACAATCTACTGTGGTAAATAGACAGAAGTGGGTCACAAGATAAACACGCCAACATTCATTTTCAGAAAACCCATCGATATTTAAAATAGTTTGTGCAAACAATGAGAAATAAATCGTGATCCAGTGGTTTAAAATCAATGTATGCAAGTCAAGTTAGGCCAACTAGATTATCTCTGATTGCATACTCTAATTTCATACCAAAAAGGGGCGCAAAATTAACAATTTCACCACCGTAGTCGCCTAAATGCGCCGTAGAAAAAAATGTAGTCCCAGATCAGACGCCGCCTTAAAAGGCGGCGTCTTATCTGGGACTGCTCTATTTAGCAACAGAAACCATTCCCTTACAAACATTTTCAGATTAAACAGTTGATTGAATCGTGTCTGTGATTTATTTCGTTGAAATAGTGTATCTTAAACTAGTCACAGTCGACACTTTTAAATTTGGCGCCAAAAGGGTTAATCAATTAGTGTTCCAGGTGTACAGTATTGAAACTAATTATATTGAAACCGAAATTCAGAATCTAATCGATATAAACGTTTGTCGAAGCCACGATTTTGCATATGTGGTTAAATATATCAGAAGTCACATGGTGCGGTTTATAAGTCATCATTTGATTTCTGCCTGAGACTTTTGAACCGGTTTGTACGCCATTTATAATCGGAGCGAACACAGTCAATTTAATAAGCTTCACTTCTTAAAACAAAAGGAAATTGCCATTTCAATTCATAATGAATAGGACCATTTCTACAAGCAAACCAACAAACATGGTATGCTGTACATATAAAAAGAAAGAAATAGAATTAAAATATTTTCATAATGTGTGAAGACCAGGAGAGAAAGCGTAAGCTTTAATACCTTTTTAAAAATCGAAAGCATCACATTTTTTTTCTAATCCGTTCCGCACTACCATTCTACTGTAATTTCAGTTCATCACTACAGCAAAACCTCTCTAAATCGAACACTTTTTGACAAAAACTGATATGTTGTAAATGCAGATGCCTGCTTTATGCAGGTTGAGTGTAACATAGAAAGCTTCTAATGGAGCTTTCTGTAGTATTTCTTTTGCGCTGTAATATGTCTGAGAGAGGTTTAACTGTACACTGAGGTAATGGGAGGTTTGCATTGTTGATCCATTCATATGGTTCTTAAGTAAGAGTAACATTGAACAATGTACTATCTTTATTCCTGGTGTACATATAACACTGTTCTTCTGTTATTCATCCTTTGTTGTTGTTGGTTGTTTGTTTTTTTAATTCATTGAAAATAATTTCTCTGTCTCTTAATCTAAACCTTTCTTAGAACTAGAATCTAATGGGTAAAAAAGATATGGTATTTTACACTCTTTACCCCATGGAAGTACCCTTTGATAAATCTGCAACAAATATTATACATTGATCGATTTACATTATATAAAGTACTGAAATCCTACAGATTGGCAAGACGTAATGTTTCATTGATTTCAATGACAATTTTGGAATATACAATTTAGTATCGTTTATGTATTGGAAACGTCCTCGATTATTCATTTCAAAGGGCGGTCTGGGCCTACACTGTTTGCAATATCACATATCACATCTTCGTAGAGCGCTCGCTTTTGGAAACCAGACGTTTAATTCAAAATTTGCATTTTCAAAGTTGAGACTCAAGAATGGCTTCCAGCATTAACCATTCCGATAGACTATTGGCGCCAATCTTAAGTCCAAACTCCGAAAATGAGTTGTTGAATTAACCCTTAGCCCGCCATTTACGACTATGGTGGTTTTTCAACCAGCTTGGATCCGGATCAGACGCCGATTAACTCGGCGTCTGATCCGGATCCAAGCTGTCTGACACTCAGACAATAGTTTCACTATTTTTTAAGTAGATCCAACAACATTTAAAAATGAAGCAGACGCCAAATTTAGCAGACGGCGATTTTAGCGACGGACTAGGGATTAATGGCATAGACAGCAGTGTGGCAGTAAATGGCATGGCTGGTCTGCTGGAACCATCGGTCTAGTTTTGGTAAATCTCTTCTCCAAAACCCGGTCCTTTATCTCCTAGTTTCATGAAGCTGTTGTGTGACGGATCTATCTTTACTTTACAAGACAGAATGGCGGAGTTTGGTACCTGTAAAGTAAAAATGATGTACTGAAAATCCTCTCTAAACCGGAAATAAGACTAAAATGCTGTTTTTAAGACAGGTGACAGCTAAATGTAGGTATAAAGTAATGCAAAAAGCTCCTATAGGAGCTTTCTGTATTACTTTCAACCTGCATTAAGCAGCCACCTGCATTTACAACACATCATATTTGGTTAAAATGTGTCCGATTAAGAGATGTTTTACAGTACAGGAAATGTTCAGGGCATCCCATATCTTAGGATTTTTACCACTCTTTAGGACCTCAATATTTTTGGTCTAATCTTAGGAAATTTGGTGAAATGACGGTTATGAAAACCCCACAGTCAAATGCATGGAGAACTTTAATGGGTGTGAATAAAAACTTATTTTAACGTTTTGTGTAAGCATATCCTGATACTCCTTTGCACAAAAGATGTTCTAAACCAAGCCTGGAAAGTCCGGGCGGAAATTGTGCCCTAAAACTTTTAAATTGCGCTTTTCATTTTTTTTTTGCTCAGTAATGGTAACTCTGAATGCTGGGTACCATTTGAACTTGGCTTGTGGAAAATTTATACAATATGCGAATTAATAAAATATCAAAATGTTTATAAGTACTGTTTAACCTGTTTTACTCTTAATGTGGTGAATAAAAGAGTATGAAAGACTTTTCTAACCAGAGTAGGCATACATCAGAATGCCTCTCGATAAAGGGGCTGCATTATTTGTCATATATTTAGTATTTTGAAGTGATAAGTTATATTAAAGGTTGCACAGAGGTTGAGAATTGCCAATACATATATGAATTATTCAGCAGGATAATTTAGTCAACAAACCTTCTTCAAGGGAGTGTACTGTGGATGATGATGAACCTTGACCGGGTTGTTATCGGCCTTGTTGTAACAACACAGAATCGCCCATCGTCTGAATTCACTTGTGTTGGGATCACTACTGTGCAGCAGGTTACAGTGAGTGATTAGTGCGTCCCCTGAAAATACAGCAAATAAAACGTCATTCTCTCAATGATATAGCGAACTTCTCAGTGTTGTTATACTTTCTGGTCCTCGGCGAGATCATGAATATCAACACTTTTAGTTTTGAAAATTGAATACCGCTTAAGCCGGTGCTAGGGGGTGTGAGTAGTGTTGCATCTTTAATT
>JAULCE010057996.1:0-13297 GCA_032359355.1 Macoma nasuta | reverse complement strand
TTTTTTTCTAAATAATATATTTTGTTTAAACTTTGTAGTTTGAAAGACCGTACAAATACTTGTTGAAATATGAAATAAAAAAATATGGGTCACCGATATTTTTAAGATTTTATTGACTCTTTTCTATGTGAACAAATTTACACTTTTCTACGGTTTAGAACCATATAGAGCCATTTATCATTCCACTAATAAAACGATTTATTAAATGCAAAGTGAAACATACATACACATTTTTCTAATTGCATTTAATTGATCAAGTAACAAGTAAATACTTATACAAAATATTTTAAACAATGCTAACATGTATTAAACACTCGTAACGTAATTCTCGCGAGTTAAGAGCCGAGATTTGTAACTGCCGCAAACGCCATTAAACACAGATTTAGAATATCCTATTTGCAACCTTATTTATCTGGTTCCATACTGTAAACAAGTTATACTTCATTTCTAACAATTTGTCTCACCTTTTACTCCACAAAGGCACATGTTTGCGCCTTTATAGTAGATGATTATGAAAAGTATTGTGGAAAATGGAGCAATGCTTGTATCGAGCAAATTCTCAATTTTCAGCAATGTTTTCACCACAATTTGAAAGTGTATTTTCCCTTTTCCTAGATAACTATCATTTTCATCAGAATTTTTGCGTTCGGATAAGTGGAAACGAAAGCGCGTGGATGAAAGGGATAACAGCTTAACGCATAATAATTATTGAGTAACGCAATTCATTGACGAATTGTATTGATTATTGACAGACAAACAATCGAAGTTATTCTCATTTTGGGTCAAATACACTGCGTAAAATTTGGTAAATGCCGTATAAATTATGTGAATGTATCATAACATAAACTTTGGATCTGACCTGAAAAGCGGTGGTTGGTTTAAGTAACAGACTGGTTGTATAATTGTTCAAATGAGACCGCATCACAAAATGAACATTCATTGTCAAAATAGTTATCGGTAGTACAAGACATTTTAAAGTAGTGTTCTATCAACGGGTCTTCATTGACGAAAAACATATGAGGGTCGCTGAACCTGAACTTAGGGCATGTAACCCAAAACCTGATCGATGTCTTATCAAAGTATACAACCATAATATAATGCTGAGAAACGACCTGTTAACTCTGGGCACAAGACCAAAGCTAATGTAAACATCAAAGGAAAACGGCATCGAATATCAAACATCTTGTAATCATACACACCTTGCAATATAAATAAACAATTACTTTATCATGCGGCTCAAGCAGTTCTAGAATTACACGTCTGTCCACGCGGATTACAGACCTAAGTCCAAATTCCACGTTTCCGGTCTCTCAGTTGCAATTGAGCACCAGCTTAACTCTTTTTGTCTCCTAAACTAGAGACATCATAGTAGAACATAGCGATAAACATTGGTTGCTACCACTGAAATACTTAATTTATATGAGGCTCCGGCGAGATTTCCAATGGTATTAGCTATTCTGATTCAGTAAGCGGGCAATGTCGAACATACTGCTATTTTGAAAAAAGTCAGCTGGCAAGGGTTTCATAGTAGGCTTTTTGTATACTAGTATCGACACCATTTTTTTCCGACATCTCATTAACAATTATAAGTATGCAAATAAGGTAATTAACATTATTTTACATAGACGAAAGGTACGGATTCACTTTGATTCAAGTTTAGCTCTTTATGTCTCGAATTGACAAATAAATCAAAGAGTAATTCAGTTGTAGAGCGTCCGTCTGGGGAGGGGGAGGTCCAGGTTCGATCCCGAGCTTGGTAAAACCAAATAATTGAAATGGTTTAAATCTTTGTCACCCAGGGTTTCTGGTAAGCATTAGTTCTGGTTCATCGGTGTCAGGTAAAGGAGACCGACCGGGTTGAGTCACTCGTGCACCTCATATGTGCGCATGTACCTATATCGATTATAAGGAGTGATGTGTCGAACGTGATAAGTATAAATTCAAAGATCTTGTTTCGCAATCGACCTTAATTAAATTCGTACATGTATAAAAAAAATTAGTTATTGTCAATTTTGAAGACATTTAACTTTTTTCTATATATTCATTTTGTTCATCTCATAGATGTGTCTTATATTAGCGTATGAGGTAATGGGTTAAGTTGAAAGGATATTTCCATGGGAATATTGACAATTTTGATTCTGTAGACCATAGTAAATAATTGTGTACCGATGCGATATATTCAAGGGGAATGGTAGGACTTGATCCGGACAATGTAGCACGACTTCACATACTGCACAGTGTATACTGAGCATGACATCCAGCATTGCATCATAAATGACATCACCCAAGTGGTATAATAGAGTCATATAATGTTCGTTATTTAACTAGTGTAATAACAATGTACGTGACGTCATTATGAATAGCGTTAGAATAACCGCGTTATAAAGCGACGTTTTATGTATTTAGCGCTAATAAGTGTCGCAATGGGATTCATAATATAACAAGAATATATTGCATGAGTAGTCGTTCAATACAAAATTTATTAAACTCGTTTACTAAAATCAAGGCTCGTTTTTATCAATTTAAGAAATATCGTTTAATAAATTCCATATTGAATGACCACTCATGCAATTTCCTCTATTTATTCGTCTTACCCGTTATAATCGACTTTGATGTCATAACAACGTCCCTTAAACGTTAATTGGCTGGTTCAGTGAACAAATACATCAGGACAATTACTGGTAGGAGATCGACTGGCTGTCTATCAGCATGATAAACGGCCAATGCAACAAAAACCTGAGGTTCAAATTCTTCCTTTTCCAACTATTCGGCATTGTAGTCAACAAGCCATCTTCCTTCTCTAAGAATATAGACATCACAGACGATTCTTATTTTACTGGCCCTACATAATCTGGTTCAGCCAGTTTGGAAGGTGCTTTTGGAGGTACGTCTGGTATATTTGCTGGCATTTGACTCGGTAGCGTTTTTGGTGACAATGTCTGTGTTTAGTCGAATAGGATCCCTATCAGTTCCTGGTTTTTGTTGTGTGGGGATCTTAAAGTAGATATAGCTGTCCCATGAGCATAATCTTAAGAATTCATGGTCGTTGGATTGTGGTCAATGTCATTGACTGCACCAACTTGTGAACACTTCTTTTTTAAACTGAGAAGAACAAACATAACCATCCCTTTTAAACAATGTACACACACAATTAGCAAGAGTTGTAGGGATTCCTTGAGTCTGTTCATATATTGTGTGTGGGCTCTCAACTTTAGAATTAAAGACAACCTCTCTATTTCAGTCGTGCTGTATTAACTTTTCCAGAATGACCAGGAGCTTCTTTAAGCCAGGATCCATAAAATATCTATATCTTAGATTGTGAAGACGGGTAGTGCCTCATCTTCAAGGAAGTCTTCTATGAATGAAATGATCTCTTCCAATACAACCCTCGTACAGTTATTGATGTGTTCGTTTCCCATGTGTCTAATATTATGTTTTCAGACACGGTTCATCAATGCAGTCATGCAGCTCAAATGATATCTAGCATCTAAGGCATGCATGTCACCCTCAGATATTATGTCTTATAACACTAGCCTATACTTACAAACACGTAGAACAAGCATACCATTACGGAGTTGTTTGTCTGTATCGTAATGATCGTAACAACAAACATTAACGTATCCGTGCCATTGAACCAACACTGCTCTTTCAAGTCTTACTGGAATTGGTTCATACCCTTCCTAAATCCATTGCCTTCCGTTTTTGAGCATGCTTGAAGTGTTAGGTTGTCAAGTTTGTTCCTACAGCTTTTCAGTCACATTGGTCTGTTTGTTTTTAAGGTGATTAGAATACCATCACTGTAGTACAATTTCCCAATATCAATTTCTGGTGGCAACCAACTGATCTTTGTTTTGAATTGTTATATTCCGCGGCAATACTGGACGTCATGGTTGAATTTGAATATACATACCAGAGGTGGTGAATCTTAATCACTTTATTAAAATGTCTAGGGTTTGAAAACACGTGAATAACTGTTTAAATCACATCTATATGTGTCCCGAGGGCCGATATATAGAAGAAAATGCTTTTTAATGGCGGACATTTTTAAATCCAAGATGGCGGCCAGAATCTTGATCGTGTGTTAAAATCTTATATGAAAAAGCATATAAAATTGGACTTGTGTGAAATTTTTTACACTTTTTTCACATTCTGAAAGATTGTTTCTCTTATCGTCTAGACAAACACTAGTCTTTAAATTCCCCAAATGTTTTATATTTGTAATAAGAATGTTTGCACTATTGCGCGGAACTGTTTGATTTTTATCTTGAACCGCATGCTCTTTAAAAGAGGTTTTAAGGCTGGGGAGATATCAGCTTTCCTTTGCCCATTTAAGATCAATGTAATTGCCATACAGGTACAGTCAAACCCATAATAAGCGACCACTGAAAAGAGAGGCTTTTGTGGAATTTAAGACACTTGTAGTCACTTGATTCAGAACTTAGGTAATGCAGAAAGCCGCAAAATAGCTTTCAAAATTATTTTATATCTGCATAATGTGATAATAGTCACTATGATATTTTTGTTGCTGGCCGCTTAAGAGAGGGTTGACTGTATTTTTAATGTAATCGGTAATGTTTGACCCGCATCCAGATTCATAGATGGTAAAAACTTTTTTCTCTGAGCATCTACGTATTTTTTCTGCTAAATGAACATAGATCATTTGCTAATTTAGTGGTTTAATAATCAAAGGTGCTTGCAGCTGCTCGGACCCTTCCTTTCAAAAACAGTTTTACAGTAAATAACATTTAGAATGCAAAATTTATGACAGTTTCGGCAATTAAGTGATGCAAACTACCAAGGGAAGGTATAATGATATTAACACAGCAGAAATGATCTAATTCAAAAGTCGCAATGTCTAATTTTGATAGCATCTTGAATACGGAATACATGTCAATTTGTATAAGGAATGTTTGTCTATCTGTTTATCTGCCTGACAGTTTGTCAATGTATCATTTTTATACTTTCTCTCTCCCGCCGGCATTCGATTCCTCTACCTTGCTGTCCTTTCCCTTTTTACAATGTTATTGTTTTGCTTTCGTACGCTCATTTCTACTCTACTTTTAACTTGTTTTGATTTGTTTATTCTTTTTGTTTTTGCTCGAAAAAGATATATTAGTGAATGAGAATCACAAGCTATTTACGATTGCAATTGTTCTGTTTAACCATTTTATAACAAATAGTATCTCTCTATCCTTCCACCTTCTCTCTTTCTCTCTTTCTCTCTGTCCCTCTTTTTCTCGTTCCCTCCCCGTCTTCCCTCCCCCTGTCCCTGTCTATCTCCTTCTCTCTCCCCTCCCTCTCATTTCCTTCCCTCCCCATCTCTGTTTCTGTCTATTTGTCTTTGTCTCTCTTTCCTTCTATCCCTTTCTTTCTCTTCTCCCTCTCTCCCGCTACCCCATCCTACCCCTCTTTATCTATCTCTCTATCCCTCTCTCTCGCCCTCGTAAGCTCTTTCTCTCTCCCCCTCCCACCCCAAGTGAAAATATGGTACAAAGCTCTTTCTCTCCCACCCCTACACACAGTGAAAAATCGATGCAAAGTTTGCAACGTTTCAGATAGATCTTAACAATGTCACGATGTCACCAAAATATTAAAATTCAATACATCCAAGGGTATTTCTCCGTTTATTTTCAGTATTATAATTATGTTGTTTATAATCTTACGACGTGTGTGTATTCAGCTGTAATTGTACCCTTTTATATTTGTAAAGATTGATCACAATAGGTGTGTCATAAGATATTGCTTCTGTTATATATTCAATACGTGTTTCGACAGAATAGAATAACAATACGCCAAAATACACATCTGTAATATTAACCCTTTTATCCCCTAAGCTTATTTAAGACTTAACCATAAGGAAACCTTCTGATCAAAGATAAATATCAAGACAAAAGAAATTTACAATTTTTTTAACTGTTGCGTGAACATTGTAGGAAATGAAGCATGTTTTGTCCGTTACGAATAAATGCTTTATTTCATAAAAAAGGTTTGAGTAAGTGTATGCTACCGAGGCGCCAAACTGCGCTTCTTTGAGTAAAGGGACTCAAAATTATTTGTTTTTGCCCAAGCTGCATGACACGGTAATAATAGGCGTTAATTGATAAATACATTTGTATATATTGAGAACTTTGTCGTCTGCTCAAACTGTCGTCTGCTGATCGCGATCAACACAGAAAAAAACAATCAGATTGAATCCTGGTTAGACATCGAGTAGAATGGCGTCTGATTCACATTTGAACTATTAATCTTGCAAAAGTGTCACAAAGGTTTAACCGATTTTAACGACTTTGAAAAACGAAGCTGACGAGAGTTTCAGCAGACGCCAATAATGTCGTATGGTGCAGATATTCGTTAAGATATGTCGCGCTTTGTATCCAATGACGCGGAACTAAACGAGTTTTTTCATGTTTTCAAACTTGTAATCTATTATTCAACGTTTTTTATCTCCTTTGACCCAACTTCGTAAAACAATAATCACTTGACGGCTTAGCCGTTAACTTTTTAAAAGGCGGAGAGTGATCATCGACTGCTGTGTTTCGCGTGGCTATGAACATTGAAAATACAATATTTTGTTGAATGAAAGTATTTCAAATTCCACTCAGTTACAACATGCAACTACAAGTTAAGCACCAGCGGTTACAGTGGAAAAAACGCTGTTATTTCATGCTGTAAATATTGCAAAAAGTGACTTATCTGGTGATGTGTTAATAACTTAGAGTGTCAACCAGTTTGAAGCTGAATCAAACCCTAATCACACAAATATGTACAACAGTTATTAGTACTCTGTCACTGATGAATAAGGTGGGAGAGAATTGTAGCTTAGCAAAAGTTATTTGAGAAAAAATCCCAGTTAGAAAAATCTTACGAAACCATTTGTTTTTGTCTGAACATTGCAATTAGTTTTCACTGTTTGTCTGATTTTTTAATTTTCAAACACGAGGTTTGGAGAGCCGGTTGTTTGATAGATAAAATACTGGCACATAGAGTGTGATATTCCAATGGGGCAGAAATGTGTAAAAAGGTTCATAAATGAGCGTCTTGTTGTCTATTCAACACTAATTATTGAAAAGTTATTGTGGGAAAACAGCTAAGAGCTTGATCAGACGCCGTGTACCTGCAGACGAAAATACTAGTCAGTCATTCAATGATCTATATGGAGGAAAGGGTTAAGTATTTTATTGCAGGATCTGAATTAAGATATCAATTATACACTAGTGTTTTATGATTGTTATGTTCAAAACCTGTCACCGGGATTATTTGTAAAACAATGTATTTTACAATCATGTACTAATCATGAATTTTTTTCACACATATCAAATCAACAAGCATAAAAAGGGAAATAAACAATTTTCTAGATGTCTGTGTATTGTTTTTATCCAACTTCTCACCCACTATCAGGACAAGAGCAGATATTTTGAAATATCATTTCATCTGTATCTCTTAACCTTTTTCTCCACTTGTTATTTTTAGACCAAACTCAATACAATAAGCTGACGAAAAATGACAAATATCAAGGTAAAAGAAAAGCGCAAATTTTGAATTTTATTGAACATAAAAATCAATGTTTTTTTAGCAGGTGGAAATAATGAGCCTTTTTTAATGCCTGCACATTGCAGGGAAAGTGTGGTCCTAATAATACCTGATCAAACTTAATACGTAACAGGTGCAGAGCAACAGATATTAGCTAACATTTTTACAGATCAACGCACTTTTTTGAAATTCAGACAGCAGTGCTAATTGAGTTTACACAGTGTTTAAAATATCCAAATATCATAAAATCAGTTTACTCAAATATATAAAGTACAGATTTTTAACCTAATTTATTATTATCTTTAACTTGGTTAAGAAGAATTCATGCTTGATAGTTAACTGCATAGAAACATTCACATCAAATGTTTGAATGTAAGAAATGAATGACAAAATATTTGTTTTACGTACTTGAACTTCTTAAACTTCCAAACAAACAAGCCTGAACAAACTAGCCTGAACAGATCACTGTCTCCATTCTGTATCCCTCTTAATTCATTAATTTTTAAGGCATTCCCTCACATCTCATACTGCTGGCATTGGTTCTAGATTTGACTTCAAACACACACTGGTTCCCAGTACATTTTTTGACCAATACCATTGCTTGGTGTAAAGGAGTTGAACCATTCTGTGTGACCTACAGACCTCCCTACTGGTAGGGTCAGAATTTCCGCACCTAAAAAATGTCAAAGTATAAATTCTCCGCATGTTGAAATAGTCAAAGTCAGACTTTCCGCAACTTAAGCATTTCTCAGTATCAATATTCCGCATGTTCTCCGCATAACCGCAGATTCTCCGCAAAGCAATATTCTTTTTTTGTGGATAATCTGCGGAAACAGAAACTTTCTGCAACTTTTCCGCATTTTTTCCGCATATTCTCCGCTTCTTGGAATGCAATGCGGAAATCTGAGCTAAGGGGATACCAGTTGTTACCTGTCATTCTGTTTGATCAGCTTTAGCTCATATGCCATGTTTAGAATTATCAACAAAGGAATACATGTAATAGTCTTATGGAAACGATGGAAAAAAAAGCAAAATGAAAATACCATTTGTGATTGTTTCGAAATTATTGTAGAAAACTCAAAACGAGCAATTTCTTTATTTCATACAATGTTTTCTGCGGATTTCTGCTAGAGAGGCTTAACAAGCGCTCTTGTAGAGAAACACATAAATCCGTCGTTCGCTGGGCGGACCTATACTTTAATTTAAAAAGAAAGATATGTCAAATAACATGATCGTCAGGGGCGGAACCAGTTCCTTAAATGGCTATATAGAAAACTATGAAAATTTTCTTAAAACCTATATGTATTGGTCCAATTTTCAAATAGATTTCACAGAAATGATCCTTAGGTAGACTCTACCAAAGTTGTTCAAAGAATGATGATATCTAAAAAAAACATGGCAACCAGGGGCGGTGCCAGTTCTCTTTATATGGCTATATAGAAAACTTTTAAAACTATTTTTGCTCCAACCACTGGTTAAATTTCAAAATAATTTAACAGAAATGATCATTTGGTCTCTACTTAACTTGAAATTTGTTCAAGGTATGATGATAATTATGTCCACAAACATTGCCTGAGGGTAGGGGTTAACTTTCCTTAGAGGTCTTAACGCAAAAAATAATAACAACGTTTTTGTAACCGTTTAATCAGGTGAGCGATAATGGACCATCATGATCCTCTTGTATATTTTTTTTAAATCAAGAAACTTTGTTTTACCGTTGCGTGGAAACTGTTTGCAACCTCACGTTTGATTAGTTAATTATATTAGGTGTTTGATGCCTTATTGTATTGTCCGACATTGTTAAAACAAGTGCAACGCGTCTGTGACCCGCTACATCAAATCGTTCAGTACGTGCTCTAAGTCTATATGTTCGGTTCGTTGAATGCGCATCAAGGCCAGTCCGGTCAGTCACTGCCCTTTCATCGCACGCGCGTCTTGATTCTATATTCCAGACGTCTAAGGCTGCTTACTGCCCTTTCAGTGGATGCCACCACTGTGGCAAGTCTATATCACCAATGCCATCAGAATCGAATGCAGATTTGGGTAAAGCTGGTAGCTGGCATCGACAGCTTCTACAAGCTTTTTAAAGGCGGCATCACAAATACCTGACACTTACAAGTTTCAAGTTCAGCATTTATTGCTTCCTTACCAATAAGGCGGGGGCAAATTCACGCTAAATCTATCCCTCATTGTCCGAGCGATCTGACATGTGAGAAAAAAGATACTGTGCCTTCATTCTTGACCAAAACATGCAAAGCCCGTTTTGACTTTCACTCTAATTTCTGTGTATCTGCCTAGCAGCACTCTCGAGTTGGGAACTGGAATGTACGTTGGTCAGCCAGGTCTACAGATTTCTGCAAAGTCATATCAACCTCTCTGTTTACGTAGTATACCTTGTTACACCAAAAGCTGAAAGCTGGTGCTTTCACAAGTTCACAGGTCAAGTCTTGCTACAGGCGACTTAAAAAGACATTGCAAAAGATGTGATTGCCCAGATCAGACGTCGCCTTAGAAGGCGGCGTCTGATCAGGCAATTCGCTTTGTTGCAACAATATTTATTCCAAATAATAGTGTTTCGGAAAAGCCAAAGTTTATAAAAATAACGTCGGTTCTTCATTAAGTAAAACTATTCAATCCATAACTAGTGACAACCGACGATTTTAATTTTGGCGGCGAAAAGGTTAAGATAGTCAAGTGAACTGCTAGCGATACAAAGGAAACAAGGAAACAAACAGCATACCTTTTTGAACAGACACTGCAGCTGTTATTGTCTTCTTGTCCATGCGTACTTGTAGATCAGTTTAGCGTTTCATCTATTGCTACAAAGCTATTGTGAAAGTCAGAGACGTTATCAGCGTGTTGGGACTATCTGGTTTGGCAACGTTTCTAAGTTTTGTACAGTTGTCACTGTGCTGCATATATGCAAAGTCATTTTGGAACATTGGAAAGAAAGATTTGGATGTCCTCTTCAACAATGAGCTTGAAAAAACTACTTTACACGCGTGGTAAATTGCTATGTTGAGACGATGGTTCGAACAATATGTGTCACCGTCTGGAGAAAAAGGGGCTTATGGGACTGAAAACCATATTGACTTAGACCAGCCACCGCGTTGGAAACACTGTGTCTGATCTTAGTTAAAAGTATTTTCAGTGATAAGTTAACAAAATAGTGTTGATTTTGACGAGTTCAAAGCAGTGTAGAGCCTGAATAGACACCTGCGTTGTCAAAGCAGCAGTTGGTCGGGGTCTAGTTTTTGAAAGTCCATGAGCCCCTTTTCTTCAGACACTGACTCATATATAAGCTTAGCATTTGGAGAAACTTTTACAACCTTTGCCTGTCAGACATATTCTGAGCACATTCATGCCATCGACCTATATGACATTGGGGTTAAGGTTGTGCTTTCTTATTCATATATAAGGAGATCCTACAATGTCTCACCTGTTGTACTCTTAATTGACAAAATCTCCTAATGACTCATGTGCAGTCCGACCCATGCATGTCCACATATCGCAAGCAAAATGGAAACTGTTCTTTGTCACTCACAATATATGTGTAGATTCGTCATATTGTTAAGTATTTTGCAACATTACAACGCTGAAATATTAAATGAGTTATATGTTGGCCATAGAGTGAAATAAATTTGTACCTTGAAACTCTTGTTAGTAGCATACTTTGGAGCAGATGTAATATGAGTTTGAAGATTATCATCTGTAATTGTGCGGAAGCTCGAAAAATGCTCTTGTCATCGGTTTTGCCACGGAGAACCTTATTCTGGCGAATTTGTATGCCCCCTGAATGGTGACATATAGTAGTCTGTCCGTCCGTCTGTCTTTCTGTCTGTCCGTCCAAGAAACACCGTTCCGATCCATAACTAGAGAACACTTGTACCCAGGGACCTCAAACTTTAGTAGGCTGGTTGGTCATGACCAGCAGATGAAACTTATTGATTTTGAGGTCAGTGAGTCAAAGGTCAAGGTCAGTATAGTCTTGAGCAGAAAAACGGTTTCCGATCCATAACCTGAGAACGTTTGCACACAGGGACCTCAAACTTTAGTAGGATGGTTGGTCATGACCAGCAGATGAACCCTATTTATTTTGAGGTCAGTTGATCAAAGGTCAAGTTCAGTGTGGTCTTGAGCTGAAAAACGGTTTCCGATCTATAACTTGAGACCGCTTGCACACAGGGACCTCAAACTTTAGTAGGCTTGTTGGTCATGACCAGCAGATGAACCCTATTGATTTTTGAGGTCAGTGGGTCAAATGTCAACGTCAGTGTGGTCTTGAGCTGAAAAACGGTTTCCAATCCATAACCTGAGCACGCTTGCACCCAGGGACCTCAAACCAATCCTTTGATATGACCTACGGGAACGACTTTCAAGTTGCTGTGACCTTGACTTTAACCTTTGACCCTAATTTCAGAAAAGCAGCTTGTCCGGAGCATATCTCCTGTATTATTTGACCTTGGAATTCCAAATCAAGTATGTTAGTACATCGTGGGAGGATGGAGTTTTGCGTACCATTTTCAAGTTGCTGTGACATTGTCCTTAATCTTTGACCTCAGTTTCAGAAAAAGCTTGTCCGGAGCATATCTCCTATATTATTTGACCTTGGCATTCCAAATTTAGTATGTGGGTACATCTTGGGATGACTGAGTGTCGTGTACAAAAAAGAATTCCAGTGTCAAATTAACACTTTGGGGGCATTTGTCACTTACTGTGACACTACTGCTTTCAAAATATACCGATGCTCAGGTATATTTGAGCATCTTAATGTCATCTATTACAGATAATATAATTCTTTAATATCGATTTATTTCAAATACGCCATATTTTAACCTTAAAATTGTTGATTGCTGATATTTTGAAAATGAGTAAAACACATTTTAAACGGTGAAATGATTAGTGTGTATCAAATTTTGTACATTATTTGAGTTGCTAGTTAATAACATGTTTTACAAACTGATACACAATGCTGATGCGTAGTAGTTGTAGTAGTGGTAGTAATAGTAATCGTAGTATTATTATTATTAGTAGTAGTAGTGACAGAAACAGTAGTAGTTGTAGTGTAGTAGTAGTAGTAGTAGTAGTAGTTTAGAAGTAGTATTGAAGTAGTAGTAGTTGTATATGTGGTGGTAATGTTTGTTTAAGAACTATTATAAGTAAGAGACATTACAAGAGTTGTGACTTTGCGACACATACTAAAAGAGAAATGCACTGGCAAGCCAAATGATCAAAGGGGGAACAGCTCAAGACTTATGACAAAGATGGTTACTGTTCTTATACCCTGCATCTTCTCTAGCTGTTCTATGTATCACTTATGTTTTAGCATATTCAATATTGAAGGAGTTCTGTTCCGGTAAAGAAACATGAACAACGGGGAATTAATTAATGAGTATTGCTGTCATAGTTACATTTCTTATACACTGCACATTCCTCCTCTCTCAGACACTGTCATTTATCTACATTTTAAACAATTTCAAGTAGATACATTCATTACTTTAGGACTAGCAACAAATGAATGAAGAGTAAACAAAGGGGATTAACTCAAAATATATTCCTGCCAGAGATAGAGTTTTTATACAGTGCATTTCCTTTCTGTCCAATGTCCACATACGACACTTCAGTTTAATAGGTGTCAGACCCCGGGCGAGAAAATAATCAAAGGGGAATATTTACATTCCCTATGTACTGGCTCTAATATGCCTATGCGAAATTTTAACGTTTATTTCTTACAAGAACCCTGTCATTTTCCAACTGGTTCTAGCCG
>JAULCE010057885.1:0-12305 GCA_032359355.1 Macoma nasuta | reverse complement strand
TGAAAATTGTATATAAACGACTGTGGCCATTTTGAACAGGTGTCGATCATATTTTTATCGAAGCGACTTTTGATTGCCTGTACTGAAAGTGGAAGGTAGCAAATCTTTGAATGGCCAATCGACTCGCATGATATTTTACCTCTAAGCGTGACTTTGACCCGCCCTGGCTAAAAGATGCGCTCTCATATTGTCTCAATGTGGTAAACATCTGTGGTTTTTAAAGCATGGAGGCTCAATAGATACGCAGAGGACAATAAAGTAGCTACTATGTTTCATGACCTGTGCGACATTGACTTTGAACGGACCTGAATGATATTTGCACTTTCAACATTGTCTCAAGATCGTTAATATTAAGAATTTTGATATATCAAACATTTTCATGCGTTTTATAGTTACAGAGCGGACATGATTTTTGCTACTGAAATATATCAAATGTCCTTCTGAACTTTGAGTTTTTGGGGATCTTGTTCTTACACTCGCGCTGCTCAAAGTCTGTATATGGTGGATATCTGTGAAAGATTATTCAAAAACCCTTCGTTAGGTGTGGAACAGCTACAGAATTATGTAACAAAATGACTATTTTAGTATCGACGTTATGTTGAAGATGATATTAAGACTCTACGTGCAACATTAGACGCAAATTTATTCGGCGGCTGATATGTCTCCATAATGTGAGTATGGCTTGCTTGTTCCGGCAACAATTGCTATAATTTGGAATCAAAATATTATCGACCATTGTATTCATGATCGATTTATAAAAATAACATTTGAAACCCAATAGCCAATCAACAATTCGCAGGTAAAACCATATCCCCCTTATTAGACCCATATCATGCTGTGCACGAGCACGAAATAATATCCATTAGAATCTGACTATGACGACCACTAAAAGTTGAAACTTAATGTTTGTGAAATACGAGAGGGAGCTTCATGAAAATACTTTTGTACTGGGTTTTGTTCCGTATGTCGTAAGGCGTAAAAGCATGATGCCATAACGGCTCAGCACTTCCGACTTGGACACCCCTGGTGACTTATGAGGTACACCTGAGACTGGACTCGGCCAGTCACTTTATTCTGACACCGACGAACCAGTCGTTATACTAACCCAAAATCGTGAGCGTCATGGAGGAGCCATCACTACCAATTTTCAAGGTTTGGGCTTCACCCGGCCCGGAATTCGAACCCCAGACGTTCCAACCCCCACGCGGACTCTCTAACTACTGAGGTATGGGGGGTGGTAGTGCTGTATGAAGCACTCAGTTGTCTAAACGAGCGACAGTGCGTGATGTTGTGGTCAGTGTATAGAGGTTTTACTGTACAATAGTTTGAATCAAGATCTGAATCTGAGCATCTCGGCGTCTTATCTGGACTATAAGAAGTATGACATTCGGTAAATAAGTTCCTTCTCACGTTGTCTTCTGGAACAGGCGAGATTTTGGGCAATGTGCACTACTGCAGAAGGATGAGGTTTTAATGTTATTGGAAGGTGCCGTCTGCTCAAACTCACGCCTCGCAACGTCGTCTGGTTATCTTGATTTTGTAAAACAATGACAATTGTCGAACAGCCGGAATCCGGATGAAGGTTAACGGCCAAGGCATTAAGGCTACAGCTGCATGTTGATTACACTCTCTATGTCTCCTGGTCTACATTTCCGGCTGCAAACTGTCACACATATGACGGTAAAAAGCAACTTGCCGGAATAAATGACTGTCAAATCTCCATAGAAAAGATATCCTTAATACAAAGCACTTTATATCCGGGTGAATTTCTTGCAACATGAGATGATATGATAAAATTGTTGTTATCATTGTAGAGCAGCAAAATTCAAAGGGTTATTACACTTTGTTATGTATAAACACGAAGATTCCATAAAAAATCAGCGCAGAAGAACGGCGATAGCCCGGATAATAACGAATTGGGTTGCTCTTTATTTTCTATATACGTGCACGATATACATGTAATTGTTTTTTTAACTGCTTTATTATACGATGTTTAGTTTTCTTATTTCTATGCTCTAATCTAGCTTTTGAATTAATAAAAGTGTGCTTTAAAAACCCTTACGCTTGTTTACAATAATTCCCATGCATTTGTAAACACACCGAGATAAAAAATACTTTGATTTTGAAGTAAATTCACAATGTTTTTCATTTTCAATTCTAACAAATTTGTCGTTTATTCTAACTCTTGTCTGCTTTAAATCTTAGCTACGTCTGATTCTATGGATATGTGTTTAACACTGTATTCCCAGTGTTAACGACTTGGATCCTCAGCGTTCAATCACGATCCAAGCTGGGTTTTGTATAATAAGTAAACAACATATTATATACTATCATTTGACTCAGTCAATCTCGAATGCATCAGCATCGAATCACTTGTGATACCATATTCTAATAACGGCATACACTGTCCATTTCTAAACTTAATAATGCACTTAATCATTTACGCCAATGCTAGTCTTCTATCAATACACAAGGAACTAGAACTGTCGTCATGGGCAGACCGGAAAACCCATCTACAAAATGCTTGACCTCGAATTATGTATTTGAACTTGGACACACATGCCTGAATCATGCACTCTGCAAAAGGTCTTGTAACGTGAACAGCCCGAAGACGCAGAAGATCCATTCATAGAAAAGCTAGCTCAACCCTGAATGGGTCGACTCCGTCTTATATATACCTAGCACTATCCTCCACACGAGGATCTGGTATTGCTAATTTGCATATACATACGTATTACCACCCCTGAACCGTCGGCATGCTTATCTAGCCAGGTATAAATTTCTGTGTAACCTAGCGAGAAACAGTATAAAGAATTTGTTCTTCTGCTATAAAGATTATTATAATACTATAAAATTGTTCGGGAGTTGTAACGACATCGTACTCTAAGTCAAACCTTTGTCGTAAAAAACCTGTGAAGACATAATTTACTGTGTCAAGTCATGCGGATATCATTAAACTCATCTTTATATAATAAATAGAATTTTACGTTTGATTCGCACATTTATAATCAGCAGAAAAGTATAAACGTCAAAATACAGTATTGAAGCGACGATTCGATCAATTTGTTGTTTTTTTGCGTTTGGCTCCGCATTGTATTATGTCATGCACACGGCTGTGCATCGACCAATCATATTGGAGAAAGTTACTTCGCATTATAATAATAATACCCCTACATTATTATGGTTGCAGGAGTTATTGTTTAACCTAACAAGGAAATACATGGACGAGAGCTGGGTACTACCCGTCAGTTCATCCAAGCAACCAGCCTGCAAGGAAACAATGGACATTTCTACAATCTTGAGGTTCGTACATCACAATTGTGATTCATGCCCTATTATAAATGCATATTTATTGCATCGTTTGTGATTTATTTCCGTTTTAACGGGAATGATTAGCTTTCATTCCACGGAAATTTGCAGAAAATATAGCCCGATAGTTCCTTCAGAAGTCTATTTTTGCATACAATAAAATCACGATAACTCGAAGTTGTGGGGACTATTTTTACAGGTCAGAATCACCCGAAGTGCGAATTAATTCACACTTCGGGTGATTCTGACTCGTAAAAATAGTCCACCCAACCCCGATACGAGTGTAAAAAGCAATACAATTGTATCATTGGTGCAGCTTAAAAGATCGACAAATTAGGATTTCGAGTTATCGAATTTCGAGTTATCGACAATTCACTGTACATTTGTTCTACGTGCTTAACCCTACTCACAATATAATATTTTAGAGTTATCGACAAGGACATAACCAGATGAAAGAGGTTAATATATTGCATAACGAAACGGACATCTTTGAGTTGTTTGTATAGTTACATTGTTTGACATTAAGCATATGCTTGTTACGAGAAAATGTTCCATTTACCACGATGTGTTCAGTAGGAATTTGCTACAGAGGCTGCAAAAAGAGAATCTGTAGAGTAAAGGGTTATGGTTTAAAAAACATGGTCAGTACATTCGGTTTGCAGTTCAGACGTGTTGCTGGCAGATACAGTAACCACTGCACCTGCAGAGATACTCGCCCGTCTCGTCAAAGGTGAAGACTGGACAACGCTACACGTATTCTACGACACTCAGTCGGGTGAGGATTTGTACATGCTGTTAGATTGACCCTTATTTCAGATTCAGACAATGCGTTAACATGCATTAAGCAGCTGCTGTAAACGAGCCCGTGGTGGTTCATAAGACAGGAATTACTTAAAGCAGAACAAAGGTTATGCAAAAAGCTCTTTCTGATAGCTGTCTGCATAATTTTCGTTCTATATAAGGCGACAACTTGTCATTTATAGTCACAAAGTAACCCCTTTTGATGGCCGCTCAATGTTTGAATGAACATGCATATAAAATGCATTTTGTATGATCGATCGAATTGATAAATAGACAGCTAGGGTACCGCTTCGCCCAAAGTTGTCTGCCTAAGCCAGGATTCTGGGTCGATGTGAGCGTTAATAAAAACGGTTCCAAGTTGGATTTTAGTAGCCTTTCTTGAAATAGATCTTTCAAATAATAGAGGAATAGTTTCTTCAAAAAATTATAACAAAAGAGATTACTTTTATTTCAAAAAAGTAAACTACCCTTGTCTTGAGGGAGATGTTCCCGTGCTACATCTTACGGGGTTAACATTTTACAACTTATTCGATTCGCTATGACCTGTTATACTGTTTAGGATTTCAGTAAACGCAATCGTGGTATTATTGAAAAGCTCCAAAAGCAAGGATACAGGTATGACAAACTTCGTAAAACCTTCACTGAATTCAATTATCGAAACATCTCACTCATTAGCAAGTATAAATGTAATCTAAAAGTGCTCGAGCGATAAGGTATTTCACACCCAGTGGTGTGATTTACAAGTTTCGACATATTCATTTTCAAACTTTGTTTATAAAACGTATTAAAAAATATTAAGAAGGCCTATGGTTCATCAATATTACAAGGCACTGCATGTTTGGTAGTCAACGCTTTTACAGTTGGCCATCACACTTCCCTCTTCGCTTGTGCGACGACAGGAAGGTCATGATACTCTCATATGACTACGGGAGCAGAATGTCGGATTTTTGTAGTGTACCCGTTCTGTTGTGCCCTTTGTGGCTGCTCTACAGCTACTCTGACTTCAGAAGAGTCATTGAGTACATTGGTGATTGGCGAAGACAGTAAAAGATTTTGTTATAGGTGTATGTTTTACAAATATTTTACAATTGGATTCGCCGTCACTGATGTTGTGGAGAAGTCGGATGGGGATAAAGTTTATTTACATTGTACATCTGATGGGGTGATGATCGGATACGATTGAGGTAGGCCACACCTGCACCGGTTAACCCGCCCCTCCCCCCCCAAGTAGCGTATTGCCACTTACTTACCGTTCCGAGGCGGTACTCTTGTCTTCACCCTAGTTTTATGTCTGTTATCTGTCTTTGTGTGTCTTTTATATGTTGTGTATGTTTGGTCGCGCGCGTGTGTGCGTGTGTATTTGTGTGAATGTGCTGATAATGAACTTGTCTACTTGCTTCCTGGTCATATTCGCAACTTATTTCTCGTAGATATTTATTTTAACTTATCAACAAGGGAACGATTAATGTCTATTCAAAATTACTTTTGAATCGTTTAAAAAGTATTGGCAGATATGGAGCATTTTCTCGTAACGAGAAAATGCTTTATTTCCTTAAATATTTTGCTACAGATTCGCCGTATGGAACTTCTGAGGGAGTAATATGTTATCGCTCACATTTCTTCATATAATTTTTTTAAGAAACAGAGACCCAGATATTCGTTGATTCGCTCTCCATCTATGGTATCGCCTTCACCCTATTCAACGTAGACCGAGTTCAAAATATGCACGGGTTGCTCATGAAAGTGTATCGAGCCTCTGAGAAGATGAAGCCCCAGATAAACGTTGTCGTTGTCTGTAGACTCGAGTGTCTCTTTAAAGTGTTCCATGCGGTAAGCAAGGCCCCGTTTGAAGTCCGAGTCAACGCGTAGTAGTCTTCAAGTAGCATTGGTTGGATCTTGAATGTACGGAATGTCAAACCGCACATTGAAGACCAGGGACCAAGGCTACCGGGAATCTGTCATTGTCATTGTTACTAGACCTTACTAAACTTAAGGACGCCTAAAACTCATGGGTGCTTTTGTTTTTAACTGTTTTGTTTTCATATGACCAAGTCGGCACATTGTTCGATTGGATAGTCTGGTGGGACTCGGACTATTCAGTCGTTTTGCAAAGATGATGGCTGATATTAGAATGTTGTGTTTGTTTTTCTAACATCATTGTACGGCATCAATAGGAGTTCAATGTACCTATTTGTAATGTTTTACAAATGTGTGCTGATATGCAGAATTCAAACCATCCGATACGCATTGTTCAAGTCGTTTGATGTGTACTGTTCCAACCATTTGATATGCGTTGTTCAAACCCACTGATGTGCGCTTTTTAAGTCGTTCGATGTGTACTGTTCCAATCATTTGATGTGCGCTATTCAGATGCCTTAAATGCGCTGCTCAATCATATACAATGTATACTGTTTAAATATGCGCTAAATATGTGCGCTAGTGAATCCGTCCTATGTGTCCTGTTCAAACCATATGCTATGCGCTATTCATGCTAATCGATGAATCATATCCAAGCAACCGATATACGGCCTTCAATCCGTTCGATGTGTTCTTGTCAAGCCATCATAAACGCGTGGTCCAAGACATCTGACATTCCATAGTTAAGACCATCATATTATAAACGTTGTTCAAGTAATCTTATCCATGTTTTTCACGCCGACCGCGTTAGTGGGTTTGTTACAGCGTTCAGATGTACACTGGGTCAGGGAAATATGTATTCAAAATATGCATGGTCATAATCGTCTAAAATCCGACTAATGCATCAATAGAGGAGTAGCATTTGATCTTGATAAAGACTGAATATGATACCTTTGATCAGAAATAGTCTAGTCAGATATGAAACCTCAAGTTTCTATTTTGGGCATCAATAAGTGACTACAAATGCCAAACTCGTTTATAAACTGTCGTCACAGACTAGACCTCCAATAATCTAAAGTTTAAAACTTGCGCATAAGAAAATAAGGTGGTATTTCTATTGCAGGCTAACGAATTTGATGACCTGAACAAATATAATCCGACACTCATGGCACTTTTCTCTCGCTGGCTTGTCATTGTATATAACTACAGTGATTTTGTTGCTGCAATCCTTCAAAAAATGTCCAGAGAACTCAGCAACGTGGCCGTGTTAGTGGTACCAGAATTTTCCCCTATACCAACGCAGGTTAGTCGATCCGCAAAAGTAAGTACAGTAATCAGAAATAAAACTGAGCAGCATTACCGTGTTGGTGCAATAACAGGTACAATAATGTAAATCTAAGATACGTGTGTTACTCTGATAAGAGTTTAACACGATGTTGATGATGATGATGATGATTATTATACGCTGACTACAACTAAAGCGATATGTATAAAAGTGAACTCGAGAACCTGGTTAGATGCATGTTACATAATCTGCATGATCTATTTGTTACTTTAATTGTTATTTCAAAAGCTTCAGATAACGTAGGTATAAGCATACTATAATCATTATTCATTACTTAACCCTTTGATGTAATCACTTTTTAGAATTGTCTTAAAAACAGCTAAGCGAGTGGCACGCCGTATAGGTTTAAGAATAAATGTTTTTTGTCAAAAACTGTATCATTTATGCATGCTCATCTGTTTCCCTGATTTTTATTACTATTATTACCTCTCCTCAGAGTATCATGACCTACCTCCGAAAGTCGTGCGCTGAATTACGATCGGTCTTTCAAGAGGTGGACTCTAACAGAAACCTGCTGGACAAAATCAAAACGGTTAGATAATAGCTTCTCTTCAGAATTCACCTGTAGTTTTAATTTGAAGTTTATTTCCATCATGGCAAAGTGCATTTTCGTTGGTGTTGTTTTTAAAAAAGACTAAAGAAGCATTTGGGACAATGGGCACTTAATTCTTTTCTGAATTGTGCCGACAATTAACCACGAAAATACCAGCACTAAATACAGCAAAAACAACACGCGTTACCATTAACCCCTTCACTGCCAGACAGGTTGTGCACATTCGCACTTTTTGTTTTACTTCCGCTTTCTAATTAACACAACCCTCGACCTTTAGTCAAAACATTGGTCGAGTGTCAAACAGCTTGGATCCGAATGAGACGCTGAGATTTTCGGCGTCTCATTCGGATCCAAGACGTTTGCATATGCTACTACACTCGGGGTAAGGCAGTGAACGGGTTAACCCTTTCACCGCAACAGGCAACTCAACTCGACATAACAACACATTGAAGTCCCAGATAAGACGCTGCCTTAGAAGGCGACGTCTGATCAGGGATTTTCATTTTTGAACCAATACTTATTCCTAATATTAGAGTTTTGATAAAGTTAAAATTTCATTAATTAGTTTTGTAATTTAATCGTTGAATAATTATTCCAAACCCAATTACAGAAATCCCTACAATATAGATATCGTGTACTACTTTTATTTCGTGTGTGTGTACATGGGTTTACATATGTATATTATATAGAGTCGGTCGGTCTTGGTCTAAAGGATTACAGGGCTGACACAGTTACACGAAATAATTTCTTCTAGGCCCCGTTTTTAAAAATTATATTTCTAGATAGAAACTGACAATGGTAATATATCAGTTTTCTTGTTCAGAGTTTACAAATAGAATTGAAAAAAGTGGATCATAATGGTCATATATCAGTGTTCTTATTTAGAGTTTGCTCACTTGGGATCCCGTCAACAAGTGTAGTGGCTATGTTATCAAGACTTTGCTGTGGACAAAGGGAGGGCGGGACTTCAGTGATGTAGGCCACGCCTACCTGAACACCAGTGTACACCTATCGTCGGTGATGTTTCCAAACATAAAATACGGTTACAGTCAGAGAGTGCTAACAGTGGCCACTTTAGAGGTAAAATGAGTTATAATGAATGATATGATGATGTCTTATACCCTTATCATACCAATTGTTGTCAGCTTAGACCGGATCAGACACCATCAAACTCTGCGAATATTACGGGTAAAAGATGACCTTCAGACAACAATTTTGAAAAATTAAAAACGAATCTGCAAATCTTAGAGAATACAACAGACGACAATTTCAGCAGACATTAATTTTGATGAAAAGAAAAGGGTTGTCAGCATTCTTTGACGATATTTTTGTTTTTAAATTTGAACCATTCACTGCTAACCCTGAACCATAGTGTCATATGCAAACAGCTTAGGTCCGGATAAGACGACGAGTAACACGGCGTCTCATCCGGATTCATGTTGCAACCTGGGGCAATATTTTTGCCAACATTTAGTTAATCTGTTAAGTTTGAAAATAAAGCAGACGATATAATGTGCATGGGCAGAATTTCTTCCGGTAGTGAAGCGGTTTAATTCTGACAATGTTGACAGCCTATGTGCTAGATCAGTCATTTCAACTTGGCACGAAGACGTTTTGGTATAATTTTCTGCTATTGCTTTTTTTCAGTATCCTCCTTTCACGGTAGAGTCGTCGAACAACGGAACGATAGAATTCAATGGAGTCTGTATTGACCTATTAAAGGAGCTTTCGAGGACCCTCAATTTCACGTACAGTAAAACCTCCTTCTGAGCGACCACTCAAAATAACCATTAAGGTTTTTGTAGACAGATGGTAGCTTTATGTAAATCAAACGCATAAGCTATTTGCATTACCTTTGACCTGCATTAGGCTACCAGCTGACTTAAAGGCTATCGGTAAATGTGACCTTGCGTGCGCGGAAAAAAGGCGTCTGAAAGTGTTTTCTACTGTTCGCATGATGGCGCTGGCCCCTCCGCCATAAAGCTACGGAAAACAACATGTACTTTTAGTATTCTGAGGCATAGTCAAGGTCACGGGAGGGGAGCTAGGACAAAAATGGGCAGTTGCAGGGACACTATACTACTTTAAAAAAAATAAGTCATTTTCCTTTTACAAACAGTGTTGACCTAAATCGTATGTTCGAAACTTTATACATGCATCTACTGCTGTATACCATGTCTTTGAGGTTTTCATGTTAATATTTTGCGTGAAAACTACTTAAAACCGTTGCAAATCGGACAACTTCGCATATGAACCACGTGTTCGTAAACGAGGCTCATTCTGTCACGTGATGAATGTTGGTCACTTTAGTGTTATTAGTCTGACACGCTTAGGAACTGCTTTTAAAAATCTTTACTTCACCTGCTTATAAGACTGATCTAAAAGGAAATATCTTGTTCAAGTGATGAATATCTAGGCAAAAGAAAATGGTATGTTTTTAATAACAATACCGTAGCAAATAGAGCATTTACTCGATACTCTCTTACAATATAATAATGATGGGACAGAAAGGCAAGTTGTGCAAAGCCTTGTCAGACGGCTCCTTGGGGCGCAGGGTATGCACCATTTTTCAAACCCCTCGGGGCCGAAACTTATGGTCGTCAAAATAACGTTACAGGTACAGGCTCGTAAAACCACCAGACAACACATGGGGAAGTGTGAACAGAGTGGAAAATGGAACTTATATATTCAACGGATTAATAGGACAACTTCAGCGACATGTGAGGTCAAGTTACACACTATTTGTTTATGCCCTGTCGGTTGAGAAATAGGGTTGATTACGATATACAGTTCCGAGACCCGAGCCTGCATACATTTTGATTCGAGATCATGCTGTTAGTGGTGTTATTTTCTTTCCGCCTGTCTTGTCTGTCTCTTTGTCTATATGTGTTTTAAGCCCACACGGATTAGCACATATTCTCAAGCTGTATGTGATGCGTACATCAAGATTAAACTCTTATTTAGTCAGTTGTAAGTTAATATTGGATGTTACTATGAACAATAAATGCATTTCTCCTTTCTAGTTTTCAGGAGAATTAAGGAAAACGCCGATAAAATTCTACGGCTAATTTGTTTGGAGATGATTTACATACGTGCTGTTTTATAGATAGTGTTGAAAAAAATTGGTATACACATTTACAAAACTCTCTAGTGTCGATTTTGCCACATGAGTTCAAATTAACCCTTAGCCTGCAACGGAAAGTACCGTCTGTTCAAAATATCGTATGCTTCATTTTTCATTATCGTCCGATTTTCTTCAAATGTTTTCAACCTATTGAATGTGTTTCACAAAGCTTGGATCTAGATCAGACGCTGGGTAACGCAGACGTCTGATCTGGATCCAAGCTCGACCATTTACTTTTCAGGAGGTGGACATCGCCGCGGCGCCATTAACCATCATTCCTGAAAGAGAGCAGGAGGTTGACTTTTCTTACCCAATCTACTATGAGTACACCACGGTCATCTTGAAGAGACCGGACCAGAAAGTTTACAAATGGAGGACGCTCCTTGACCCGTTCAAACCAAACGTGCTCTTGTATATTGGTAAAAGCCTAGTCCCACTGCCCCGTTTCTCTATTTGACCTCGGTCCAACCAAAATGTGGCGAAACGGTCAGTATCTAGCAAGATTTGAAGCTCCATCCGTTGTCCGTCCGACTTAAAAGTATGTCCCCAGTATCCATCTAATTCCCTCCCGTGTGTTTCATTCATTCGATTAGTTCATTCCGTTTCACGTAAGTGTGCTCCGATATTTGCTCATGCGATTGCGACCAGTTCGATGTTCGCCTTTTTATCCGAACGGCTCTAGATGTTTCGATTCCTATACGCATCAAGTCAACTCCCTCCGTTTTTTGTCCGACCTCGGTCAGTTCTTTCCAAACCTCATCCGAGCACAAAACAAAATCGTGGTCTACTCTGACGTTCGAAACGAAATTATATTGTGAAGACCCGTGCGGCAAGTTTCAATCGTGTGCCATCATTCAACTGACATACAAGTAAAGTAAGAGTCAACATTTACACTCTGAAATCATTCGATTATATGAAATTAATGGTATGTTATCATTTTTATCGAAAGCATTAAAAAGTATAACAGTTATTGCGAAGGCGTCTCAGTTGTATAATAGAAGTTGAAAAACTATAAAAAAAAGAAGTATTATTGTCACATTACAATCCTTGTTGTGTATCAAGTTTCATTACAAAATACTTCTTCGGTATAAACCGAATGTTGCACTGCCGCTTTTAATCAGACATCTTATAAAATCAAAGATAATGGCATCGTTTCGTGGGGAAACAATAGATCAAAACGATGAAAATACATTATAGTACTACAAACTTGTAGGTAAACACAAACAGTGCAGATCCTCCTCATCAAGTATCATACAGTTTGCCGTTTATATTACCAACTTCAAAGGCACACCATGCACGATGCATACATATACATT
>JAULCE010057774.1:0-13300 GCA_032359355.1 Macoma nasuta | reverse complement strand
GTTTCGGAATATACAACAAATATTTAATCGTCTCTGTGATTTACTCCGCTAAAATATTTTATTTGAAAATAGTCCCAGCCGACAATTTTAAATATGGCGCCGAAAGAGTTAAAACAATACAAAACCTTTAATCATGCAGCTGTTCTTAGTTAGACTATTTTCTATCTAATAGAAGTGGTTTTAAACCATTATAGTACAGAAATGTGTTTTTCATCATTTTGTGGTACGACTGAGCAACACTCCTTATGTACGTATATGTTTGCTCGAGTTGCTCTATGGCGCAACTCCGCCTACCTTATTATAAATTAACTTGTTTTAGTTAATGAAACATATAATGCCATATTTTCCTTTCGAGTTACTTGTTTGTAACTTAAACTACGCGACTGGTACAACAAAAAGCATGAGTTTACACTAAATATCGAATGTCAATGTTATATGATTGACTGTGCAGCGAGTGAATGGCGTGGCGCAAAAAATTTCTACCTCCGTTTGAAGCATTCTGTAAGCAAATAACGGTAACTGTGCAAATCAGTGTGAGCTCCCTTGTTTTTGGAACTTCATATCGTTAAGGTCCGAGGACAGCCGGAACTTGCGCGTGAATTTGATACAGATTTTTTTGAGCTGTAAGCCTGTGGAATATTTGGGTTAAAAACTGGGACTCATGTCGTTACCTATAAATTATGTTTTTCATAAGCATGCAAAGTTTGATATATAATTGAAAATAAGTTGGAAATCTGTCGAAGGTTGAGGAACCATTTTAATAAGTTCAAAATTCCCGAAGTTCGAATTTCAAAATTCTAAATTTAGTCCCGCCAACGTAGATATAACGAGTTTCGACTGATTTCAAATTTCAAGAGAATCGAACATTTTTAAAAGATCAAGCAGACGAGATTTTAGCGGACTACAATTTTTAACGGCAGGAAAAGAGTTGGACTTATTGCAATCGACATTGGTTTAAACAATGAACAATCTTCCATCATGCAATTTTGACTTGAACAATTTGTTTGTATTGATTTTTTGTTATATAACAGGTTTGTCTTATATATCCACCTGTAAAACACTACTATGGCAGGAGAAATATGTAGCATAAAACATGCTCATGTCTTGTGAAATATAATAACACTTTTATCACGCCGATCGCGACCATAGTGTATGTTGGAAATCTGCATTTGAAAATTTCACTTAAGTTTAAGATTTTACTAAGAAGCTTTGTGAAACGATCCCCAGTATCCTGGAACTCAGTTTAATCGAAGCTATAATCAGAATCAAATGCACATATGTTTTATGTGTGAATGCGTGTCGAAGGTTGAGGAAACATTTTAATAAGTTCAAATTTCCCCAAGTTCGAATTTCGGAATTCCAAATTTAGTCTCGCCAGTGTAAATATAACGAGTTTCGATTGATTAATGACTGCATCAGTATTAAGCATAACAATTTCCTCTACAATCTATTTTAGACTCATCCACAAGAAAAGGATCTAATGAAAAATACGAAAAACTAGGCAAAACTTCCTATTTATTAATTGCATTTTAATCATTGAAGGAAATGGGAAATTTGCTCGCTACAAGCAAAGGCTCCATTTTCTTCATTGTTTTTAATAGTATACATTAATAGAATTGCTTAAAAGCGCTTAGTTGGAGGAAAAATTAAAAGTACCTATTACTATTTCCAACTAGAGAAAGGTCAGGTCATATTACGTTGATTTTCAATGGACATCAGTTACAGAGGTGCTCAAAGGCGCTTCTGTGAAGGAAAGGGATAAACCATGCTCATATTCTGTGAATACCAAAACACTTGCATACTTGCGAAATGCAGTTTTTTCGTAGGCGCAGACAGATCGGCACCAAAGCTTTCAGAACAAGTTGGACAAATTGATTATCTTGATAATTATTAACAATCTTTCCGGTTCTGCTTGCAACCACAATAAATAGAACAATATAATTATAAAGACATTGACCTTTAGCGGATGCTAATGTCAAATGAATAACACTTTAAACAAAAACGTTGCAAGAGATAAAATGTTACTCTTTGCACCCACGCAGTAATTTTACCGACGCGTAACAGGCAACCACAAGAAAGCATCATGGATAAAAAAATTGACGAAATCGTGATTATTTTTCAATGACTACCCTTAAGGTATCTTTAAGCCGTGCTATATATGCGACCTATTTCTAAGATTTAAAACACTCCTACATTTAACAGAGTGACTATACTACGTGGTTTCTGACGTCACTGTTGTTACAACGACTGAATTGCGCTCGATTTGATTTTTTTGTGGTGCCATTATCTTATTTCACACTAAATTTTGATGACATATGCCGCAATCGAAGAATAAATGAATTAATGCAAAAACCTTAAACTGTTTGCTGTTGTTATTTCCCGAAGACGTGAAAACTATGAAATTGAATTGCTTGCCGTAGTAACATGCCGATCAGCAAACACTTTGAATTGTTTTCACGCTTTCGGGGATAAACTACTACACTGGTGACAAACGTATTAAGGAATATGCATATCTATACACTTTCTCCTTCGAGTGCGGCATATGTCATCAACTGCAAATAAAATGAAATAACTAAATTCCCCATGTTACATCCATATAGATCTAGACCTATGCGATATTTTGACGTTTACTTAATATTGGTTAAATGATTAGTTATGGCCATGTTTGAATATTGTCAGCAAAATATAAATTTTAAGTGGTATATATTATAGGTACTGAAGCATACTCCTTCGGAGAAAATGCTGCATTTTCCATAAAATTTTCAAAATTCATCGTCAAATTGTGTCAGTATGAGGAAAAGAGTAAAACGCCGACGAAAAATAAAATATATGTTAAGGTCAGATGTATTTCGTTTCTACCCGAGACTGCCAATCAATATGATTTCTAATCGAAAAATGATACAATTTATATCATTTTTGATAATAAAATGTGATCATTGATATTATATCTGACTAGAGAACGAGATACTTTTTTGACCTGAGAATGTGACAATTTATAATATTATTATCTGGAGAATGTGACAATTTATATAAGTTTTATCTGGACAATATAGCAATTTATGTAATTTCAGATTGGGGAGAGTTCTAGCCGTGGCCACCGTGCTTGTGGTAATGCTGCACGATGCAGGTATGTTGTGTCAGATTTCATGGAAATAATGGATACGAGGCACCACAAGGGCCAAGTGTCCATTATTTCTTAAGAATGGACAAATACTAGGACTTGCTCTAGCTTCAATACCCCTACTTCATTATCAAAACATTATCAAATACATACGACAAACTTTGCGCTGGATAAAAGAATATCCCTTTATACATGTATTGTTTAAAAAGTCCCCATTTCTGTAAAGTTATGGAGGGTTGATTAATGGGTCTACGTTGCAAGTGTATTTTTAAGTCATATTATCCCTCTAAAAGCGTAACAATGCGTGATTTACATATAAACTAGCATAACTTAGCCACACTATTACTATTCGATCCGTAACTCTATCAAACTAAAATTGATCGAGTGCTTAGTATCGATAGTTGAAACTATCGACTTCTTTCGGGGACTGGAAACACGTAAACAAACTTTGTTTACATAGCATCTTATTTATGTGCGAATGTTTACACTGCATCTTATTTATGTGCGAATTTCCACACGGACACTACACTCCTGAGTACAAACACGTTCTTTCTCTCTGCCATTTCCCTTCATTAATTTTCCTCTCTCTCGATCTTACACCCCCCCCCCTGAAAGGAGAGGTTGTCATGACATCATTTGGTTATAGTCCGAACATACATACCTTCATCCAAGCGAATACTAATTCATAGTACACTAGTAACACGGAAGGCATTGTTATATTCCGGCATATTACAAGTTACAGTACATGTACGTTTATAGTAAAGTACGGAAACTAATTAAATTGGAACCGGAATTGGAACCGAAACGAAGGCGGATCAAATCGGCATGACCGTTTGCTGGGGATATGACGGAGTTTTAACCCGGCTTTTACTCAGTATTGAGCCGTTGAACCATAGTCGAGCCGGACTGAATCTTAAGCTCAGTATAGTCGAATTCATTCTTTAATAAAGTCTAAAATCTGAACCAAAACACAGCTCTTTGCTTTGAAATATATGTCGAAGTGTTGGCTTTTATTTTGTATTGGTTCGAATTAACCTCGTAAGTTCGTAAGTTCGTATACAATTTCGGAAAATTAGAACTTAAAAAGAACAGTCCCCGACCCCGACATAACGAATCCCGATTGTTATAACATGATAGTTGGTGAATATGTGGGAAAATAGAGAAACTTATTAAATTGAAAACCAGAATCGGAACCGATCCGGATCGGAGTCGAACGCGAATTGAATCGGCATGAACGTTTTCGGGGTTTTAAAGTAAAAAGACCACAATATGCGCTTTATACAGCTCACCATACGATTTTCGAGAGTTTTCGGGGTAAGAACCGATTGAAAATGATCAAAAACCACATGAAACGTTGTATAAAGCGAACATGCATTGTTTTGAGAGTTTTGAATCGATTTGTTCGCCTTGTCTCCTGAAAACCATGATCATTGTTTCGGTTCAGTCCGTTTTGGTTCCGATTCTGGTTTCAAATTGTTTAGTTTTGTCTACTTTAGAACAATTGTTAGCTCTGAAACGCATGGATGCATTGTAAACATTGGATAAGCCAAATGAGATTTTGTATGTAAACATTTGAAATTCTTGATAACGATAGCTTGGTGCAAAACTATTGTAACTCCTTCACAAATGTGAAGGAGTTACAATTGTTTTGCATTAAGCCATCGATACGTAGGGAACATGCTGGTACAGTACTGGAACTAATCAAATTGACGACTTAACCGATGGTTCGGTTGCGGTTACAGATTGCGTACACACCGGTTTAAAACTCTCAAAATCACACGATGCGCACCATTTGATGTTTTAGAGCTTTGAACCGGTTTGTACGCAATATATAGTCGCAACCGAACGGGAATGAATCAGAGCGAAAAAAGTAAAATTGTCAATCATGTTTTTTTCGAAACTAAAATCTAAACAAATAACAGATTTTTGCTTTGCTAACATGTACATGTATTAATGATTGGTGACTATTTCTTAAAGTTCGATTTACCTGGAGTTCGAATTAATTCGAACTCCTGGAATTTCGAACTGATAGAAATAGTCAGCTCTGATATGACGAGGACTGACGGTGTGTTGTATTTCAGCGGCTGAAGGCACGTACAAGTACCACATCGCTTTGCCTGGTATTCCGTTGTCATCAATGCCAACCATTGATAAAGTGGCCCTTCTTCACGTATCTGATACAGGCGGTACTCCGACCGTTGATACGCCTGTCAACGGTTGCACACCGACACCCACCTCGCTCAACATCCTGTTCGACAACACATGCGCAGGTCTTATACCAAACGAAGTCGGTATTTCCCAGAAAGGCATAGTTGTAAGTGACAACGCGCCATTTCGCCTGCACGTGCTACCCATGTCATTTAATGGGAGCAAATGGGGCGACGGCTACCTGGCGATACCGGACGAGCACCTCGGCAACGAATACTACGTCATAACGTACTGTACTATTGGAGGGACGTGTCAGTTCTCCGTGGTGGGGACTGTCGACGGTACGGACGTCATGATCGAGTTCCCCGGGGACCTGACCACCACCTCTGCATGCGTCAACGGTCAAACGGTCGTGACCTCCGGGACAGCGACGCCTTTTACTCTGAACGATATGGATGTTTTACTTATTGAGAGTGAGCAGGATTTGTCCGGCACCTACATTTCCGCCAGTGAGAAGGTCGCGGTGTTCTCCGGGGCGCGAGGTCTCGGCTACGCAAACACTGAAAATGGTCAGATATTTGAACAGCTTTTGCCCACGAATAAGTACGGGACTCAGCAGGTTATCATGCCTAACGACCGCAACCCCGCCGGTGATCTGATCAAAATAATTTCCAAGACTGACAACACGAAAGTCGAAATCACCGGTGTCTCTCCAATAATGATGCCAAAGAAGGGGAAGGCGGTGGAGAAACGAATCGACTGGCGCATGTACAGCCAGATTAAATCTTCTAACCCCATACTGGTGGTACAGATCATGTCCATAGACTTGTACAACGACACGGCGAATGTCGGAGGTCCGCTCGGCATGGTCCTCCTACAGTCCAGTGACCGCTGGACTACCAAATCTACACTTGTGTGCAGTGACGTCGCAGGTGATGCTTCCTACTCCCTTCTCACTGCGGTAGGATATGGTGGCCAACCAGCTTTTTCTCAGGTCACACCCAAACACGAATCGACGATAATGGGTACCGGCATGAAAGTTTTTGTTCTTGACAAAAACAACCCAGGGATCGATGTTCAAGAATCTGATCAAAGCGGTACAAAGTTTGGTTACTATGGTTACTGTAGCTATGACGATTCAGCCAGTGCGATGTTGCTTGCACATAACTTAGAAGAGGATAGCGTGGTAAGTACAGGGCACCAGGTACAGTACGGTCGCAAATTGAATTAAAACCGTAATCGGAACCGAACCGGAACCGAATCGAAAGTGAATCGAATCGGAACGATCTGTTTTAATCAAGCTCACCATGTGGTTTCTGATAGTTTATAATTGGTTTATAACATTAAAACATGTCTGTGACGTCATCCCATTGTTCTCGATGCACCGTATTACTAATAAAGTACGACCGGCTGTACAATATTAAGTGTCAAGTGTCCTTTATTCAACGTGTCTGTACATTATTAACGTGTTCAGCTCAATATCTAGAAAAGGAGGGGTTCACATACTTTGCACGCGCCCGTTGCAGTTTACAAACCGATAAACCGCAGCGAGACGACGTTCATTTCTTAAATATTTCGCAAAAATACAAAATGACTGAATTTTTTTCAAGCGAATTGTAGAGCATGACCTCAGTCGCGAAAACACATTAAAAATCAAAATACACAAATATGAGATAGTGAAAGGTGAGCAGACCAAGATTTTCTCAATTATTAGGGGTAAAAGTGTTCGTTTTACAAGAATGAGAATCGCAACAGTTGCCCTCCTTTTCATTTTAATCCCACACTTTGAAGTAATCCCATGACGTAAGGATATTTTGAAACTCAAAAAATTAGCTGCATTTGTTGCCACTAATAGTAGTGTATAAAAGATATATCCCCGAGTACCATCAATTATTCATCAACTTTCTTTTGGCAAACGTGTTCATATAGGGTTTATAATGCAGTGATAAATTTGCTTGAGTTTTTGCAAGGAGTATCCCCGTTTGACCCCATTTACGGCGTGTAGAGACAGTTTGTGACCTGATGATATAATCCATATTGTACCTTGCATCCCGGACACAGGCTTCTCTGTCCCAAACCCAGCCCATTTAACGAAAAAAAAATTATATTTCATGTTGACGGTTAGCAACACTGGTTTAGGGACAGAGAAGGCTCGAATTAACAAGTTTGGTATATAATTTTCCAGGGCCTCTCGGCAAGAATTTAATCTATACTTGAAAGTGATAGGAAAACACATAACATCCACCTTAACCCATTCGCTGTTTACCCCGAACCATAATGTCAATATGCAAACAGTTAAGATCCGCATGAGACGCCGAGGTCCAGGATGTTTGACATTCGGCCATTATTTTTGCCAACATTTAAGTTAACCTGTGTAGTTTAAAAATGAAGCAGACGACATTATGCGCATGTGCAGGCGTGCTTTCGGCAGTGAAGTGGTTAACATAAACTTGTATGCGTTTATCTAAATTACACGTTTGTCTAGACACACATATGCCATGTTTTGCATAAAATCATGCCTTGATGTTTATAACTTACTTGGTGGTGCTTCTTTATCAGCCATGTTTATCCCGAACAAACCAACTGTGTAGCGAACTGTGTGAGTGTTTCAGTGTTAACTGGGCTGTGTCTTTATTGTACACGCTCTTCAAAAAAGTCAAGAACATAATGGATTTCACTTTTATCATCTAGCACACGGACCAAACGTTTATCTGCTTTTTTTCATCTGTAATAATCTGGGATTTTTTTAAAAAAAAAGTGAACTATTCTGTCATATTATTTTTTGAAAACTACTGATTACAGTTTCTGGCGAGTCACAAAGTGTGTATATCGTTATGTGAGTCAGCATGGTTCAAAGCGCATACATGGACCTGGTGATCACTATATATCTATATATATATCGCTGTCCGATTAAAAGAGAGTCCGATATTTTTCAATGTCAGTCACATAAAATCTGCATAACAATTTCTAATTTAACGTGTAAATACAGGTTGGCAACTAACTTTTTTTGAGCAGTATAGATGTGTAAAATGCATAACATAAAATCAATTGTTAACTCCTTTCTCGTCACCTTAACACTATATTTCATATGTGCGTCGAAACAGTGTGTTTGTGTAGTGCTATAAAGTGAACACTTCTATTTACTTTTTTTAAGAAAATAAAGACACTTTGCTCACACGACGGGCTGTCTCATGAATTATTAAAAACAAATTTAAAAAAAGGCGAAATAAAGAAAGGGAGGCCATTGAGAAACAATATTACAACTAATATAGCACTAGTAATTCCCCTTCTTTTATAATCTAAAAAAGGTTAAAAAGTATTGGCTCCCAAAATATAAGAAAAACAACACCTGCCAGTTTAGAGTGACCGTCTCATGAAAAACAATAATAATAGTGGAACATTGGACCCAGGTCTTGGTCATAAAAAACATAGCACATAGCACGAGGGGTTGAGATCAGAACGCACACATTTAATGTGTTACACTAACATACAAGATGTCATGATACTATGTGGACCCTTAACACTATTCATTCCACGTACTTTATAAGACTCATTCACAGTGAACGTATATACTGAATAGAAAAACTATCTATGAGAGGGAAACACATTTTTTATAATGGCGATGGAAACATGGAAAATGGAACATTTGCGCCAACAATGTTTTGATCAACTATCTGCTAAAGAAGTATCAACAGGCGTATTTATATGAAGTAGAGGGTTTGAACAGGGGAAGTATAAGAGTATTAAAAACGTTATTTCGACGTCATGATGACGTTACAAAAAAAGTTTTGATTATATTTCGAATTATGACGTTCACGGCGTAGACACACAGTTTGACGTTTGCAAGAGGGCTATAAAAAGAGAACATACTATTTTCTATGATATGCACGGTTTCTTATATGTCAAGTGCATTGTCATTTGCAGTAATTAATTCTTTTCAACATCAGTGTAACATTTAAAACGCAGTAGGATGTAAAAACCGAAATATAGATCCACTGAAGCATTTTACTCTTCTGCTGTTTGCGGCTCTGGGCAGGTTTCATCCTGGAATTCAGGTCGCACATAAGGCCTTACACTCTTGTACAGCTATTGCTGCCTTTCTGTACTAAGGCCGGCCGGATGCAGGACTACAGGGTAAGATTCTCCCGGTGCAATCTTTGTTATTTTTATACGGCGTTCTCCGTCTTTTGATTGCTGCTTAACAAAAACTGCGTCTTTGTCGGCTGATGTCAATCGAAAGGAATGGAGGCGCTGTATACCTTTAACAGGTAGAAAATACTGCCGAAGGTAGGTTTTCCAGTCATACCTATCAATAATGAAGGAATCAGTAATAAGTTCTTGATTAAGTATTTAATTAAGGATATATATGCCGGAAGCGGCTGGTACCCTGTGCTCTTTGTTTGCTTTGCCTCAACGTAATCGGAGAGACTGATACCAGCCGCTTCCGGCTTTAAGCTACATTAAGAATAATATTCAAAAATATCAAAATAATCGCGAATGATACGCTATACACAAGAGCACAAAGCAAGTTGCATAAATTACGGTTATCTAAATTGAAAAAAAGGACAAAAAATGCTCTTACCATTCCCAGTTCTGTTCTCCGTTTTCGTTCATGAATAACACGGGGGTGTTACTTTTGGCCGACTTCTCTACCACCTCCGCAATATGTTGGAGGCCGTCACAGTCTCTGCGTCGGTAAAGACGTTTGATGTGGCCAAATCCTCCGTCCACCAAACACCTGTATTACATTAAAGGATATTCTACATATAACGCGTGGATTTAGATGTGAATAGCATGGAAAAACAAAACGTTTGTTTTTAATTTCACTTCTCGGTTTTAATAAAAGATATGACTTTGTCATGTGCGAAAATTCAAATATTTTATTTAAACATGTCAGTAAACTAATCACTATCGCAAAAAACTCCTTATCTTCGATTTGAGAACAAATCACGGAACAACGGTTTTCTATATGTGAGACGACAAAAGCCGAATTGTATTCATACGCGCCGCATTTGCATACACAAAACTCTTTATGTGATAAAAAGATTCCATCACTCGTTCGTCTCGAAAAGGACAGTTATTAACTTCGCCAAGAGGCTCTGTTAATAACTTTTTTCTTTTTCTAGACTCATTTAAGAAATCTTGATATCCAAAGAAAACTCATGGTGGGTCCTATATTTATCAGATAATTATATAGCATACCTATGGATTGATCCTCGTTAATAAAGTAATTGTACTGCGTAACGGTTGAATCTTGCCTTACGCCGAATATCTGTACTTTTCTGCCGGAGATGAAGTAAAGCGGTCCCATCTGCATGTAGTGGTGAGGAATAACAACATTCTGGCTGTAATCAAAGGTGTAGTGAACACTACGTAGCTCCGTACTATTTGGCGGAACTGGCCCCTGTGGTAATGCGACGTCCGCTATCTCAGCAGCTGCTTGCCTCAAACAGATCCTGTAAACTTCTCGCTCTTCCATAGCTTTCTAAAAATGTAGTTTATGGAAATCGAGAGATCATCCTGCACATACCCATAACATAAGTAATAAGATTGGTGTGAACAGGAAAAAAACACTCAGCTATTTTCTAATGTTATTCGAGATCAAATGATTTGCTGTGAACTCGCCACGACTATATGTATCGCCTATGATAGTAATTATGTATACATATATACGATGTAAGTATAATCAACACTCGTTATGTCTGAACTGGCTTAATATTTGTTTGTTAATTCGAATTAACCGAATCTCGAATGAGATGCGAGTAATTCACACGAATACATATAATACACTTAACTTCAACAAATATCCACAGAGCAAAAACGTATGTCACTTGTTCAGATTTAAGTTTCGTTAAATTAATGATTTCGACTTATCCGGGGTCAAGGTCGAACTTAACAAGCATACCTCTACATGGTTCCTCAGAGCAGCTGTCGCCTCCAGTTTGTCTTGCTCAGCCGTTGTGTCTGATATCTCTTTTTTCTGAAGTTGGCATCTGTGGCATACGTCTTCCTTTGGTGACATAATCCTGATATGGAGCGTACAATTTTGCCACACTCCTTTAAAAGAGGACAAACCAAGGTGGCGAATTGATGCTTCATCACATGCACGACAATAAAGCTCGTGAATGTCTTTCTTCGTGCAGTGAGATGGAAGGTATACAGGTGGAGCGTCATCGTGTCCTCTAGGAGCAGCTGGCATTGGTAGGCCATGTATATCGGCGTGTGCACGTAAAAAATCCACAGAGAATTTTACCTCTTCATATTTCAGGGCATTGTGTGGTTTCTTTCCAGCATTACCATGAATTCTCGGAACGGCGCCGTGTTTGCCTACATGTACAATAATAGCACGTAGGGTCTTTTTCCCTATGTCATTTACATGGCAAAACACAGCCTTACACACTTGTACACCTCCAAACATAAACCTATATCTGATCCTCCTTCGCTTACCGTTCCGTGTCCCTTCATTACAGTACTTTTGTAAACTTGCCATGACAAACATTTTTTTTTCATTTTTGTCCATCTCACGAAGTGAGTACACTTGCTCCTGGATATCTTCTACACTGAATGGACCCATACAGTTCTTCTTGCACGTACACTTCACGCTTGTTCATCTTCCGTTTCTTCGTTCTCTTCACGCTCACTACTCTTTTCTTGGTTTAGAAGGAGTTGACGACACAAGCTTTTGAAAAGTGAACTTTGTAGCGCGAAATGATACAAAAAGCCATTTCTCCAATAGGAAATGACGCTGAACGAAATAGATAGGAGGCTACTATCTTCATATGGTGGTTATTAATATGTAAAAGTTTGAAAACATTTTGACTATTGGTTTAGGAGGAGTTGAGGACACAATATTTTGTAAAGTGAATTTTGTAGCGCGAAATGATAAAGAACCATAACTCAAATAGGAAATGACGCAGAGTGAAATAAATAGGTGGCGACCATCTTCATATGGTGGTTATTACTAATTTAAAGTTTGAAAACATTCAGACTATTGGTTTAGGATGAGTTGAGGACACAAGATTTTGTATCGTACGGGACGGACGGACGGAAGGACAGACGGATGGACGGACAAGAGCGAATCTATATGCCCCCCCCCCCCCACAAATGGGGGGCATAAAAAAAAGAATTCAGACATATGATGTCAAGTGAATAAAATGAATTTAAGAGATACCTGTAAGTTTATGTCTCCGATAATTAATGGTCAAAAACGTCGTTTGTACGATTTTGTAATTTATACATTTGGTCTGTTATTCTAGAAAATGAATTTCATTTTACCCTGGATTTACTATTATGAACATTTATGTTAAGACTCCCTATGAATAATAATCAATATTGAGTCACAATGAGCATATATGTAAGGCAAGTATTTTACATTACAGACGTTTCATACTCGGACCAAATATATGGAAAGTCCTGTCTGACCGAGTATACACTGTACGCTAACATATACATGATGCTCTGCAAATTTTAGCACTAAAACATATAACGTCGCTATATAGTGCGGTCATTTTGACGCTGTTCAAAATGACGTCACGTACATTGTTATATCACTAGTTAGAAACCGAAAATTAAATCATTCTGTTATATCACGCTGGCGACGTCATTTATGATATAAATAATATTAATGGCATTGCGTGTGGTATGTATCATTTTGAAGATACACATTTATGAGCGTATTATGCGTATATAATTCGCAAAATATGTACAAGTTGTGAATCAACATAGGAGGTAATAAACTCGCACCATTTTAAATCACGGGTTTTCATCAACATCGAAGTTTTGTGCTGTTAATTATCCAAGTGCGGTATGCTTTTAAAACATTTCTATAGAAAAGTGCATCAGCTATGACACAATAAGTATTTACTGCATTTAAGTCAATTCATTAGAAGATATACACAAACCAGATGTGAATTTGATTATCATTATTTTAAAGGATATAAAGTGTACGTATAGTCTAAACTTGTTGAACACACTTGATTTCAAATTAATGTTGTAGTACGAAATAAACTACATCATTTACGATTTTGCTCG
>JAULCE010057773.1:0-21186 GCA_032359355.1 Macoma nasuta | reverse complement strand
TGAAAAACATAGTTTTCACAAGCATGCAAAGTTTCATTGAAGTATTTTTTTGTAAATAAAGATATATATGCATTTGAAATGTTCACTTAAGTTAAAGATTTTACTGAGAAGCTTTGTGAAACCGGCCCCTGATGTATTATCAGAGTGCCAGACTATGTTCGACAGTGATCGTTTATCTTATCCGGAGTAACTCTTCTTTGTTAGTTAAAAAAATAGATTTAGCGTCGAGACCATTATATTAAGACTAATAGTAGCACCTTTGGTATTTTCTCTCAAACGGCGTACGGTACGGGGAGTTTTGATTACGAGTAACCATGGCTAATCGTAAATTATGGTATTTTCTGATGGGTAGCCAGTTTTCTTAATTACCAGACGAATTGTTTCTGTAGCAACACGAAAGATAACAAATAATCTGCACAGTCAGCAATATGTTTTCATCATGGGACTCTTTCGTGACCCGAAAAAATAAAATGTTTTGATATAACATAAAATAAGATTGGAGATATCGTGACTAGACCCTTCACCCAATGTATGTCGTCTTAACAAAAGGTGTAGTCCGAAAACATACGCTCTTATAAAAGCTCCTATGTTGGCCCGTGTGACTGTTTGGCCAAAATAAAACCTGTCTGTCATGGAAAAGAATTGCTAATATCCCAAGGAGGCGGAGTCTTTACATTGATATTAATGGAATGAAAGATTAACACAATTTTCAAAATAAGGTTGAGAAACTACCGTTTGGCGAGGCAATGTCAAGTGCATACAAAAACAATTACCGACATATTGTTTATATTATAACTGGGATAGGACAAGACGGCGTATCGATGCAAGAACCCTTTAATTGCTAGCAATGCTGAGATTTGCGTAATGCAATATTATTTAGTAGCCTTCAGGTATAACATTTAAAAAGCTTCGTTACACATACATGAATACCATGGTACAGAAAAGGTCAGTGCGAATGTTGGTAGAGGACAACCGGCACCCAGTATGATTATGTTTAAATACCATTTGGGTTATTTGATCCATGAATGGGGTTCAGCTTTTAAATTTTAGCAGTAAGGTACTGTAGTAGTAGTAGTAATGGCAGTGGATTTCATCATGCCACATCTGAGGCAGAAGCTATGTCCATCGTCGTAAAAGTTGATACTTTCCCCTTCAAAGTGTAAAGCCATGGTAAGCCTTATCCCGTTTAAAAATGCACACAACAAAATAATTAAAGGGTCACGTATATGGGTTCAAAAAAAAAAAGCACAAGTCAAAACAAACATACAAACATAGTTTTATTCCAAACATTTATTTCAGTATGACGTAAAAGACCTGTTTACTTCATTGTAGAATATTCCACTCAATTGAAAAACAATATTACAGAAATTCATCAAACAAACTACCTCCGAAAATTCACGTGTCAGACTAGGTGGGTGGACTAACGAAAAAATAACAAACCGCACCACATTATCGGTTCTTCTCTTTTAGAATCAACTTCCGGATGTTTGCGATCGGAATCCTTATCCATTTTTCAACAAGCATGTATGTGAGCTCCTATAACGGTCCTTGGTTGCCAATCGCGACACGATATCCCGTGTTACAGCATGTTCAGGCATGTTCTATGGGATTAAGGTCTGGCGCGACCTTGCTGGTCAGTCCATCCGCTCTATGCCCTCCTGCTCCAGGCACTGGTTCACCACCCGTGCACAGTTCTGGCATGCATTATCCATCAGGATGAACCCTTGGCCGTTTGCCCAAGCGTATGGGCGCACACCAGGGCTCATGATCTCGTTCCTGTACCTTACACCGGTCAGAGCTCCGTGCTCCCGTCGTAGGATATGCCCACCGTTACGAGCACTGACCCCCTTCAAATTTACACTCGTCTGCGCCCGTCTTTGAAATCCAGATTGAATTTGGACTCGTCAGTCCAGAGAATGTTGCGCAACCGCTGACGTACAAATTGCATATGGTCACGGGCAAACACTAGCCGACATCTTTTGTTGTGTGAGGTCAATGGCGGTCTCACCACCGGTCTTCTAGCCCACAGGTTTGCTGCATGAAGTCTGTTCCTGACGGTCTGTACAGATATTCTGTAACCATGCGTCTGTTTGAAGTCTCTATTCTGCGTAACGGCAGAGTCGACCCGTCGAATTCGTGCCATAAGGGAGAAACGTCAGTCATGTGCGTCAGTTACGACTCAAAAACGACATTGACCTGGTATCCGTTGCACATCACCAGTTTTAAGGTACAACTGCCAAAGTCTGCCAATGACGCTATGGCTCAATTTCATGACGTTGATTCTGACCAGCTAACAAATAGCAAAGAGCGCATTGTCGCTCATTCTGGTCAATTGCGTCTTTGAGGCAGTATTTTCGAAAATATACTCTACTTTTGCTATTTAACACAGATCTGCACATGTTACAATGAAAATAGGATGCGTTAGATTCATCGGAGCGTAGAAACCAAATTGGTGCGAAAATCCCGTGCACGTTGAAAACCGAGTATTTGATATCTGCACAGTTCAATTCATTCAACCATGACCGTGTTTTTGCACTTTATGGGTTGTTTTAGTAATCTGGTAGTTTAAAGGGACCAGACCTATGTTGCCTGCTGTTTGTTTGAAATTATTTACATTTTCAAAAAAAACAAAAACAACATATATGGCCTGATTCTTGAAACCCTATTATTTCTAAATCTCGTCCATTCCATTGAAATGCTGTGAAACAAAACAGTTTGAATCCAGATCAGACACAGAAGTTATCGACGTCTAATCTTGATTAAGCTGTTTAAATAATGACAACAGTCGTAAGTAGCGGGATAATAGTTAGATGTTGTGGAATAATATTTTCTTATTTTATTTTATATCAAATATTAGACATGATTGTTCTGAAACAATTCATCATGAAAAATGCGCACACCCATTTATATACAGTGAAAGTTATAAAATACGATAGGTTGGTAGATATAACTTCGAAAAAGAGTAAAAGAAATTTGCAATAATGTTTAAGTATAAATTGAGAAGGGCAACCTTCATATATTGTCAGATCGTTTCAAACTCCAACAGGTAGTTGTTGAGTAAATATTATTGAAATGATCGCATAGAAATAATAAACACGTACAACTGACACCAGAAAAAGGTTAAACTTTTGTTTTTTGTGTTATTGCCCCCACAAAGTTCGAAACAAATTTGGTGCAGCTGTCGTTAAAGTCGGAAATGAATAAAGTTGTAAAAGAAATGTGTTTGTTACCATTAATAACCGTTCCGAGGCGGTAATTCTGACTTCCCCCTAGTTTATCTCTTTAACACGTCTTTGTGTGTTTTCTATGCGTTGCGTATGTTGGGCTCGCGCGTGTGTGTGTATGTGTGGGTGTGTACCTGTGTGTGTAAATAGAGAACTTGTTTCGGTGTTGTTCGAACAGCTGTTTGTTTTATATGTGATATGTCCTGCAATACCTTCTTTCCTACTTTTGTTCTTCGACTTCAAATGGTCAGCAATAGTTTATCATTTTTTAACCAATGTTGGAAATCAATAGTTCTCCTCTACGAAAAAAGGAACTAAGTGTTAAAGAATGTTTAAGGCTATAAACTTAAACTATAAGTTCATCTGTAGTGATTTGTAAGGAATATATTTCAAATGAACCAATATGTTATGTTTTAATCTTTTTAATAGCCTATTAATGCTATCGATATTCTTTGAAAACGTGGAGCTTTACATATATTTTACACGTTCATAAAGGCATCGCTTAGTCAAAGTAGATAAGAAGGTCTTGCAGGACATATCACGTAAAAAACGAACAGCCACCAAAACAGCACAGAAACAAGTACTTTCTCAGCACATTCATACACGCGCGCACACACACATACACGCGAGCCTAATCATACGCTACATATAAAATACACACATTGACAAAAAACAGACATAAAAGGTGAAGATAGGAGTAACGTGACTAATTTCGAGTGCGAAATGGTGCAGTGGTGTATGTGCTTGACTTGGGAATCTGTTTCCTTTGTTCATTTGATACAGCCGTTTAAATCGTTCACTAGAAATACCTAGTAAAAAGAATCGGAATTTATTAAAAAGAAACTTTTTACAGATATTAAGCGGATAAAGCTATGTTTATCCGGAAACTCATTTATTATGCTATTACAAGGTCAAGTGATGTTAAAATAAAGCATTTTCGTTTACTATAGCTAAATTGAAGACTAACGCGATAATTATCACTCGACGTAATTTTTACTCGAGAACTGTTCTATATAACACACATCACATGTCACACACTAGCCTTTCAAATACTTACACTATAGCCCTATAGAACTGATACACTTGCGCGCCTTAGTGAATATTGAAGGCCACTTCAGATTTGAAGCATATAAAGTAAATGTCAAAATGTGATGGTATATTTTGTGATATCACAGGCGTTTTTTAAACAACTGTTTGAATAAATATTCTCTTCAGATTAAAATTGTTAAAAAATGATAAGGTAATTGGTACGAAGACACGTTTCCTGACATATGCTATTTACTTCGTGTTGCAATGTTTTAAAGCTAGATATTTTGATCGGCCTTTGTTTCACAGATAATATTCAATATGTAATCTAAAATAACATAACAACTTTCCTCTTTAAAACAGTTGATCTGCAAATAAATGACCTAAAATTAAAACAAATGGTCGCTGTAACCTTAATACTTATGAGAAATGTATACTAAACAGTATCTATTTAAAATTATGTGTCATATCGGAATAAAAGGCTATAAATTGCATAATTTCCAATGTAACCAGATATTGATTGTATGATATTTCTATCGACAGTGTATGTTAATAAAACTGTCGTTGCTGCCAGTTCCTGTCATTAATATGTTATTAGATGTTATTTCTTACCCCGCTGCGATAATTGCCGTCTGTTCAAACTCTCGTCTGCTACAATCTTAAATTTCACCCCATTCCGTTTTATTTTGTGAGCATTTTATAACTAGTGTCAAACAGCTTGAATCATGAACAAACACCGGCTAAATCGACATTTCACCTTGATCAAAGCTGTTTGCAAAATACATCATTATGACTATAGTCGTGTATGGCGGGATACGGTTTAAAATTAAAATGCCAAGTTGACGTTCACGTCAGAGGATTTATGCACGGGCTTACACAACTTTAACTCTTTAGAATTACTACTCCACTTTCTCTTTTACACTTATCTACTATGAAATAATCAAATGGAACGAATGTTTATCGAAGAGCAAGGAAAAATTCAAGTCTGAATAATTTAAAAAAAACAGCATGGTATATGAAACATTTGCTCATTTTGCTTCATTTCTCACAATGTTTTCAAACGTCATCTGAAATGCGCGTTTGTTGGGAAAATGGTAAGCCATTTCGTTTTCTGATCTTTCTATATCCGGATTAAATATTGTGGCAAAACGTTAAGTCCCAGATCAATAGTATATGCCTATTTGAAAGGTGGCATCCGATCTGGGACTGCACTGTTTGTAATGGTGAGTTTAGATTCTTTTAATACGGTGGAAACAAAATTTAGGGAATACGACAAATATTTTAATTTGAGTTTCACCCACAGTAACTTTGAGAGGTGAAAGGAGAGTCTGTTATACAAAACAGAATTCTTTCCAAACAACATTTCTATTGCACCTCCAAAGGCACAATGACAACGGGTTCTCTAATTTTAAAATAAATAACCCTTATCACGCAAATCAGGACCATAGTGTTTAAGTCAGCCAGCTTAAATCCGGATCAGTATTATTCATCCTTCATCAATAACCGAACACATATATCACCATTATATACTCTTTGATAATTAACGATTATCGAATATCAGGGGTTCAGCTGCTATATATGTCTACATTATTCTGAACTGTTTGGTTTCCGTAGTAAAAGAATTACTATAGGGCTACAAGTAAATCATTGAAACCAGCAAATGGTCACGTGATCTGTCATACAATAATTATAACGACTTATTATGGATGTTGGTTCTTAAACCTTTCCCCACATGCGTTTTAAGAATTTAACAATTAAAGTATATGACGACTCGAGATATGTTTTAGGAGAATAGAAAACACAATATTAAAATGACTTTGAAACAATTGTGGAAAATAATGCATTTGCTCACTATGAGCAAGTGCTATATTTTACATATTATTTCTAAAATTTATCTGCTACAAATGCGTTTCAAAAAGCACAAAACTCTACATAATAGCCAAATATGGGCTCTCTGTTTAGGCTCGATAGCGTCTCTCTTTATTTGAATAGAACCGCTCTATATATATCCATCTTATCCTTTATCTTGAGAAATACTTATCATTCTGGTTATAGAATGTTACACACTGATATGTGATAGAGATATATTATATTTAGATAACCCAAAGACACTTGTCATTTTGATATTATACTATACATGAAATATTGTTTATACAGTCAAAACTCGTTATGCTATCTCGTTTAAGTATGAATTACTCGTTCGAATAAGTTCGAATTTATCTTTGGGTAATGCAAATTAAAACGTCAGTCCTTAAACTTCGTTACGTATTCACGTAATTGTTTTCTTTTCGTATCATACGGTAAAAATATTATTCTTCATGTTGTTCTACTTATCATTAGCGCACACTTGATGTATATCGATGCCTTGTATACTAAATTATTTTGCAACAATAAACAAAATTACAGAGGGATATATGTATGTGTTGATAATTAACCTATATAGTGACCTTGGCCGCGTTCATTGAACTTCTAAATCTGATATTTCGCTCAATTTCAAATGTCCTACTTCGATCTGAATTTAAAGGAAAATGCAAACAAATTGAATGATAAATACAAAGTAGAAATTAATTGTTGATATTGAGCAAGACAACAACTCGATACGTTTAGTAAAATCGGGACCATTGACTTAACGTGCTGAATCTCGATACCGTCAACACATTAGAGATGAGACTTCTCGATTTATTTTGACATCTCTATGACTGATCTAGTCATTGTCTTTATTCAGAAAAATTGAAACAAATAACTGTTTTTAATACAAAGTGCATCATTTGAACTTTACGTCAATTAATTCTGACCATTTTGTTCAATTTTGTTTGACTTTTTACCCGAGTACATTTTCCTGACACGAATAGTCATGTTGTAAACAATACTACAGTACTGATATAAATCGTTTCGAATAACCAAATATTTCCGACAGTGCACGTAACGATCAAGTTCGATAAAACCAATAAAAGTCCATTGATTCAGCAAAGTTCCAGTATCATTAGTTTTCGAAATCGGATCTTGTGTTTGCATGCAGAATCCCACCCAGTGTCAGGAAAACGCATATGAACTAGTACGCTAAAACACAATTTTGCCTTCTAGTTATTTATGCAGTTGAGTACACGTTGGCGACTAAGCGATTCTATAAAGCAGAATCTAAACATCCTCCAGAAATGGTAATGTGATTGTTGTTCGATAAAAGTGACCCCCTCCGAAGAGGAAAAAAGTAAATAAATGTAAGATATTCACAAATATCAGGAAATCGTTAATATGTCCGGATGTGAATGTTATTTTGCCAAACTGGCACTTGCATCGCTATTGAAATACACAATGGCCTTTATCTATAGTCATCAATCTAAATCACTGGTATGTTATTTTTAAATACTTGCTTCCGTTCACATTCTAATTTCAAGCTTTAAAACCGCTGTTGTACAATTCTATAAAACGACGGAACACTAACATACTCGTCAAAGACCGACTTACGTCTCTCGGTTTATGTTTTGCGCATTTATTGTACCGTGACGTATCCGTTGATAAATATTTTTGCCTATAAGTGTCATCTTATATTGGTAATTGGTATTCTTCACGTGATGGCGCTATTCACTTGCAAAATGTTTGGATTCAGATGAGACACCGAGAAGCTCGGTGTCACATCGGGATCCAAAACTTTTGACAATCCGATTACATTTAAAAATTATATGGTGAAACAAATAACTTTTAAAAATTCCTGCTGACAACCGATAAAAGTTTACTCCAGTTTACAAAAGGTAATCTGGCGCTTCCAAGTAGACGTTCATGTTATTATCCTATCGGGCGAGGATTGACGACTTAAATATTGAAGTTCGAGTACAGTATCTACATAGATAAGAGAAATCTAATCGATACTGTTTAATCTCTAATGTTCTGGGTTATTTTCTTGTACTACTGATCATTCGAGATAATCAGAGACTATATTTGAAATCCTGTATTTTTGTTGTATGGCGACCTGATAGTAGCACGCACCATTTCGATGGGAACAATAATGTCATCGGTATACCCATGTCCACAGTATTCCTTACCTCCACAGGTATTGTTAGACTTAACCACAAGAAGACATCTGATGAATTCTTTGAAAACCTAGGCAAAAGAAAAAAAAATGCTATTCTTGGAATCTTTTGAAATCATTGTAGGAAATGGTACATTTGCTTGATACGAGCAAATGCTTCACTTTCTATATTACTTTGAATATTTGTTTACTTCATCGCCTCTGTTGAGGAAAGGGATAATGACAATACAGTAAAGCGACCGTGTCATGCACAAGTTGGATCTTACGAGTAAAAGGTGTCTGTCGAATGGTTATACGTGTATAATTACATTCGAAACTCGTTTTGAGAATATTGGGGAAGTTTCTTTTTCATAAACTCGAATAAGTTCGAATTCATTTTGAGCTAAGGTTTATTCGAACATATTAAAGTAGTCCCTCCGTCCTCGACACGTATCAACAAAACAGAATTAAGAATTAAGATTTTGATTACAGTATAAATTCGACTTGACCGAGTGCGAGGCTAGCTTTTATGGATGGACAATTAAAACAATGAACTTTTGTCAAATGCGAAGATGTTAACCCTTTCCTTCACAGAAACGCCTTTAAGCGCCTCTATATCTGATGTCTTTTGAAACAATTTTAGGAAATGAAGCATTTGCTCGTGACGAGCAAATGCTCTATTTTCTACAATGATTCCAATACAATTCGGCACGAGGAAATCATTTTATCTCCAACAATTGCAAATAACTGGGTTCATAAAAACATCGAGTTGCACGGCGTTTCATATGAGTTCAAATGATTCCAAAGAAATCACTGAATCAGCGGCGGCAGGCAAAAGGTTAATTAATGAATATACTAGTAGCGTAGATCTACGTATGATCTAAAGGTCAATGCCTAATGATTTATCACAAACGCCTTATAGACTGTTAACATTGATACGTCTGGAAAGAATTAATAGCTCCCCTTTGAGCTTCGGCATTTTCTGTAGGCCTGTAATGGTGAACAAGATTTCCCCAAGTGAGACAACGATTTGAACAACTAGTTCTTGATATAGTTAATTTGCACAGTAGAAAATGTTTATTTTAAGCTGTTAAGAGTTTAGCTTGAAAAGGTTAGACCAAACACGATGTTTAGATATTTTACTTTGATATAAAACAAGTGTGAGGAATTAATTAAAATGGCACACGTTTTTTATGTTTATACTGTCACACCTTGGTTAGTGGTCACCTTCGAAAAACAGCCAAGCGACTATCAAAACACAGTTCGACATATACAAATGCTAATTTCGCTTAAAAAAATGTTACCTGCAAATAACAACAAGCTGTTAACAAATGCAACCGTATAAGCTTCTCGTTGGCAATATTTTAACCCTTCGCGTGCTGCGAAAATTGTCGTCTGCTCAAATATCGTCTGCTTCATTTTTAGATATCGTCTGATTTTCTTAAAACTTAGTGAAGATACTGTCCGAGTGTCAAACAGCTTGAATCCAGATCAGACGCCGAGTTACTCGGCGTTTGATCTGGATCCAAGCTGTTTGAATTATCATGGTAGCCGCGAACAGCAGGCTAAGGGTTAAATCGTTGTGAACTCCTTATCCCCGATGACGGCCATGTCGATTCGATTCGCTTTCGATTCTGTTCCGGTTCAACAGTTTTATTAGTTTCCGAACTGTAGTATCCACCTGTTGTAGGCCTTGACTTGTCGGCAATAAAAGACAAACTGTCCCGAGCGACCAAATAATATACCATAGTGATATTAATTACAGGTGGTTACATATGCCAAACGAAAGTAATGCAGAAGGCTCTTTTCAGAGCTTTCTGCATTAAGTGACCACCAATTCCCACGACGAACACAAATGTGGTCGCTGACGACATGTTTGACTGTAACCGTAACTTAACATGTGTCTGCCCTGAATAATCGCAAATGTTTCTTATCTGATACAAGATTTGAGGGAAAGCACTTAATACCGATTTTATTTAGTCGCGACAATGGGAACTGAAGATTTAAAACTACAATAAATAATTCTTGTTTCAATCAAAATCAATTTAACATTTATATACAACGTTTTAGTGCATGAACAAGAACGGCATTTGTACTTTTCCATAACAAAGTTTTATTTTAATTTTCGTGTCGAAATCACGTATGCGTTTATCACACTGCCTCTTTAAACATACAAGGACATTAAATACATGTACATATATGTGCATATTCAACCTAATCAGTTTCATCAGAAGTGCCCAATTCTCTCTGCATCCGGGTAACGCTGTAAGCAAATTATAGTGTCATTCAGTACTTTGATATCTTAACCCCTTCATTTGAGGAAGCAAGACTGCACATGCGCAATATATCGTCTGCTTCATTTGCGAATTTCACATATTTACTGAAAGTTTGGCAAAATATTGGCCGAGTGTCAAACAGCTTAGATCTGGATGAGACGTCGGGTTACTCGGCGTCTCATCCAGATCCAGCTGTTTGCTAATGACACTTTGGTTCGGGGGTAGGCAGTGGAGGGTTTAATCATTTTCCTGTACTACCATATCCATGTTGTTTTATCAATATGTCGTATGCTTCGTTTTTCGACCATCGTTCTACTTAACTTGAAATTTGGTGAAATCGTTGTCTGGGGGTCAGACAGCTTGCACCAGACCAGACGCCGAGTTACTCGGAGTCTGATCTTGTTCGAAGCTGTATGAATATATCACCTCAGGCGTTGACAGCAGGCTAAGACTTTAACCCCTATCATGCCGCCAAATGAAATAGTCCGCTGAATTCTGGTCTGCTTGATCGTTTAACCGTGTTCGATTTCTCTTGATATTTTCTGAAAACCTTGCCCGATTGTCAAACAGCTCGCATCCGGAACAGACGCCGAGTTACTCGGCGTCTGATCCGGGTCCAAGTTGGTTGTTTGTATCACTACATGGGCGCGATCTGTGTGATAAGGTTTAATACTAAACCATCTATTCCGACGACTCGTGTTTTTTTTTTGCTATCTCCGATGTCATCATTTGAATATGCCAAGTTTTAATTGTCTGAGGCAGCGGCTGAGAGCTTATCTGCTGATGAAACACGTGTTACTCGTTAACTGGTACAGCGCGTAATTGTTAACAGTAATTGGTAAAGAGCTACACATAATCACCAGCTCTACGAAAACGGATCGCAAATTGCGGCGTGATGTATTATTTATTACACGTGCATATATTTTTAATTTAAGATTTCAAATAGTATGTAGCCGAATCACTCATCAAGTAGCCCAACATCTGATCTGGCTTTCAAACTGTTTGCAAAGTCTACCAACACATGTACTGAGGCTGCTAGCGAGCTTGATATGAAAGAATACCGTTACCCAAACGGAATGAAAAAATGTTATGAGACTTACAATATGCTGGCCATTTGTGAAGACTTAATTACATGTCATTGCACTACAAGATTCAAACAGTGCGGAGTTAGATCAGTCGCCGAGTAGCTCGGCGTCTGATCAGGCTCAAAACTGGTTGATTTCTCAGTGCCTTAACGGGTAGATAGTATGATAGTATGAATAGCGTTTATTACACTGCTCGTAATGCAAAATGAGTTTGTTCAGAAAGAAAACAATGATTAAGTTCCCTATAGTACGCTAGCTCTGTTCAAAACCATAAGTATGGAAAAAACACATAGTCTGTAACCCCATCACTGTCGGAAGCAATTATGCGCATGCGCGATATTTCATCTGATTCATGTTCTAACTTCACATATTAAATTATTTCTTGGCAATCTTATTTGCGAAAGTGTCTAACAGCTTGAATCCGAATGAGACGCCGAGTTACTCGGCGTCTCATCCGGATCTAAGCCGTTAGCATATGGCACTATGGTTCGAGGTAAAGGTCACGGGTGTCTTGGTTTTGCAATATTTCTTGTAGCCAGTGTTCCCAAAAATGTCATTTGAACGTTGGACGTTTTATACATGTAACATATTTAGCTGAAGTATAAGAGATGGCACAGTCGCACCTGATAATCTCAAACATGGTTAAGTCGAAAGTAATTATGCTTTATTCGAAATACAATAAAAAGTGAAATTTTGTAATGGTCGAAGTTGAACTAGGCTTTAAATAATGAATTAAAATTACCCGAAGTTCGAATTCAATAAAAACAAACTCATAAACAAAATCGTTCCGCAAACTTCGTCATAACGAGTTTAATCAACCTTTCTTTCTAATCAAATTTATGTCTATTATTTCCAGGTCGCCATGGCAGGAGTGACAACGCGATCCAGGAGTAGGATGCAAGACACCAACGGCGATGTCAACGGGGTCATCACGAACGGTTTCCATGGCTACAAGGAAGGATACGAAACACTGGAGAAAACTGGCGTCAGCAAAGCTTTCAGGACAGTGGCGGACAAGCTATTTTTCCCTGTATGTCTGATGCTATTTACGCCACAGATTGTGATCTTGTACTGGTACACAAACGCTCACTGTAACGGAAGCTACTCGGAGTTGGTGTCCCATTTACAAGAAACAGGAGTGGTGACGTCAATGATCAAGGTCTGGAGTGACCTCAGCATCGTCAACAGTTTCACCGTCGGTGTGGTGTCTGGGTATTTTGCCTGGGCTTTGTTCTGGATGGTCGTTCTGCCCGGGAAGACTGTGTACGGTCCCGTTACACCGTCAGGTCACACGCCGGCGTATAAAGACAACGGCTTCCTCCACTACGTCGTTACCATGGCAGGCTTCGCCGTCCTGACCGTCGTGCTGAAGATGAACGGAATGTCTCCGAGCGTCGTGTACGATAGATTCGGGGAACTGTTGGCTTTTATGAACCTTTTCGCCCTACTCTTTGTCCTGTTCCTATACTTCAAGGGTATCTACGCCCCGTCAACCAATGACAGCGGAAAGACGGGTGGTGGATTCATTTTTGATTATTACTGGGGCACCGATCTTTACCCAAGGATGTTCGGCATAGACGTTAAAGTTCTCACCAACTGTCGTTTTGGCATGACGATATGGCCTCTTCTAGTATGTGTATACGCTATCAAAAGCTACGAACTTCATGGATTTGTAGACAGTATGGCAGTAGCCGCCATCCTACAGTTGACATATATCACAAAGTTCTTCACGTGGGAGGCAGGCTATATGTGTACTATTGACATTATTCTTGACAGAGCCGGGTTCTATATATGCTGGGGATGCATGTGCTGGTTACCATCCCTATATCCTCTAGTCAGTCACTATCTAGTCAGCCACCCAGTTCAGCTGGGAACCGCCTGGTCTCTCACCATACTAGTGCTTGGACTCGTCTCTGTTCTAGTCAACTACCTCGCTGATCTGCAAAGGCAGGTTGTCCGGAAATCCAACGGCGAATGCTTGGTTTGGGGGAAAGCTCCGGAAATCATCCGCGCTAAGTACACGATTCAAAATGGCGAAGAAAGGGAGAGCATTCTCCTCGTATCCGGTTGGTGGGGATTATCCAGGCACTTCCACTACATCCCAGAAATCCTGTTGTCATTTTTCTGGACCCTTCCCACGGGGTTTGAGAACATTTTGCCGTATACATACGTCATCGTGCTGGTGATCCTTCTGACTCACCGTAGTTATCGCGATGACCAGAAATGCAGTAAGAAATATGGCGCGTATTGGACACAGTATTGTGAAAAAGTCAAACACAGGATTATCCCATTGTTGTTTTAGGAGCATCATGAGCGAATGTTTAGCATTGCAATAGATCGTATTTCTTGATGATATACAAATATGAACGTGCTTTTCATTGTTACAACTGGAAAGGGCCGATGTCGTTGAAAGCTGAGTTGTTTTTTATTGACTTGACAGTGTACAGCCAGATGAGAAACTTCCTTTTCTGATGCGCTCTGCAATGTTTGACACTTTAAGAGCAGTTATAATACTCCTCCTCAACGTCGCATTATGACTGGGGAGACATGTCTGCTGGTCAGACTCGGCTTTCACTAAGCGACTCGAGTCGAGATCGTGCCCAAAACTCAAAATTTCAACATTAGATACCTCATTCAATGTTATTGGCACTGCATTAAAATTTTGTCTGCCTGTGAAACATTCCATGTTTCACAGGTAGACAAAATCATAGTGCAGTAGCAATAAAATTGAGGTCAATACCTGAGATTGAAATAATGAGTTTGAGCATGATTTCGATTTGAGTCGCTTTGTAAAAGCCGGGCCTGGTCCTGCTTTTGATAAACTTCTCAAGTTGAGAATGTGCTCAATGTCAAATTTTCCAATTATCATTTCTTTTTTATGTTATATTTGCCACTGCCCTTTAAATTTAACTGCCAGTGAAAAACATAGTGCAGTGACAACATAATTACTGGCGAAATATATCTGAAATTGAAAGTTTGAGATTGAGCAAGGTCTCAACATGATAAGTGTAATGAAAGCGGACCAGAGTCTTTTATGTAGATCACTTTTTATATAAACGTGTACAGTAGTTGGCCTTTATGTCCGAAAATAGTCCTAAATTTTCTTTAACAGTTTGATAAGGGCTGAGCGCCAGATAATGTTCTAGCGAGCGTATTTTTCACAAAAAACAACAACGTTTGCCTTTCTCTACAAAATCTTATGTTGTAACAATCGTTAGCATCGTCTTGAAAAAGGCGATCCTGATGAATGGTTAAGATATAGGGTTTGGTAGAGAAATAAGAAAGATTGATGGTTTAAAACACGCCCTTAAATAGGGGCCAATCAACATTAAATTTTGTTTTCACTTTTATCATTGTATGTTTAACATGGCTAATGTAGACGTACTTCAGTGGAACATGTCTATAACGGTTTTCTTGATGATTCTAAGATTTACCTCGCAATAACAAAATACAGTCGAACCTCGTTACCTCGAACTCGTTTAACTCTTCGCCTGCTATGAACATTGTCGTCTGCTGAAAATGTCGTCTGGTCCATTTTTAACTATCGTCCGATTTTCTTAAAATTTAGTGAACCTGTTGTCTGAGTGTCAAACAGCTTGGAGCCAGATCAGACGCCGAGTTACTCGGCGTCTGATCTGGATCCAAGCTGTTTGAATAAACACCTAAGTCGTGAACAGCAGGCTAAGGGTTAAGTCACTTTCCTGATTAGTTGATCTATAAGCTGCACACATATTTCATGTGTATTGCTTTCTGTACTCATATCATGGTTATGAGGGTTATTTTTTTACAAGTCCGAATCTCCCGAAGTGTGAAAAATTCGCACTTCGTGTGATTCGGGCTTGAAAAATAGCCCCATCGAACAACTTGGAACCGGATCTGATGCCGAGTTACTCGGCGTCTGATCCGGATTCAAGCTATTTTGCAAAAAGTTGCCATATAACGGATGAAAAATATTTGGAACTTATTTTTCTTTGTTGTAAGCAAATAATCGTAATACACATGTATCAGAATTCGCTATACGCGCGCACCACTGTACGCCATTGAAGTTGTTAGAACTGTTTGTACATGTACACGTGCAGACAGAGTCTTCTTATACAGTACGGAAAGTAATTAAATTCAAACTCGAATCGGAACCGAACCGGAACCGAATCGGTGACGAATCGGAAAAGACATTTTCGTGACACATGGACTGCAAACTGGTTCAGAACTTTTTCTAATCACATGGTGCGCTTTATAGAGCGAATCATGCGGTTTCTGAATTTTGAATTGGTTTGTACGCAATGTTTAACCGCAAGCAAACCAGAAAGAATCGGAGCAAAACTGGTAAAATCGTCAATTTAATTAATTTCAGTACTGTTCATGTAGGAACTTAGGTACATGTACGTTTGCAGGTCATCGCGTTATAAACTGCAACTATGCATGACCGAAACTCTTTCCACAATACTCTCAAATAATCAGGGTAGCAACATAATTAAAGGTAGTGTGAATATAGTTCTTACTGTTGTTGTAGTGCAAGTCTTGTGACCAAAAATAATGTCTTAAATGGGATACATTAATATGTAGTTAAAGGGAATCGCGTTGTATATTCGGTCATATCGTCCGTTAGTGGCAATAACTAAATAACTGCAGGGATCCAGATTACGTGCTAATGTCAAATACTTAACTATTTATTTCTTAACTATTGCAGTTATGAGAAAATGCTCCATTTCCCACCATGGTTTTAATGGCCATCTTCTATATTGCGTCAATATTTTCAGTAAAACCTCTCTATAGCGGAAACTTATATTATCCCATATATATAGTATTTGAGACAGGTGGTAGCTTAATGCAGATCAAAAGTAATGCAGAAAGCTTTCTGTATTACTTTCGATCTACATTAAGCTACCACCTGTCTTTAGAGACTTTCATGCGGCTTTATTGAATGGTCGTAATAGAGAGGTTTTACTGTAGATGTAAAATGAAGAACTATAGAAGTTAAGTGAAAACTGTTTTCTTGGCGCATGCCTATCTGGAGTCCTGAATTAAGTACTTTAAATTTTGAATTTATGAGAACACATTATCTCGGTCTTAAGCTTGCCATGCGTTATTAAGAAACAGCCTGATAAATTGTCTGAATTGTATGTTTTGATCGCATTGTCTGCCAACAAGGTTTAACTTGGAGTTAGTTGAATGAGATTATAGTATATACATGCATGTACATTACTCAAACTGATTAAATTGATGGTTTAACCCTTTCACCGTCATAGGCGACTAAAGTCGACATAGTAAAAAAGTGAAGTCCAAGATCAGATGCCGCCTTATAAGGCGGCATCTGATCTGGGACTTCAATTTTTTGCAACACAATTTATTCCGAATATTTCGGTTTTGGAAAAATCAAAACTTATTTAGTTATTTCTGTTTTTTATTCCGTTAAATAATTTTATCCGAAACTAGTAACAACCGACAATTTTTAATAAGGCGGCGAAAGCGTTAACCGGTTTCCGCTTCGATTCGCTGCCGGTTGGGTTCCGGTTAAATAAGGTGTTAAAAACTGGTTAATAACTATCAGAAACTACATGGTGTGCTTAAACCCTTTCTTCCACAGACACGCCCTTCAGCTTCTATGTAAATAATGGATATTAAAAACATTGAAGGAAAATGGAGCATTTATTCGTTACGAGCAAATGCTCCATTTACTACAATGAGTTCAACATTATTTAAAAATGGCATGGTATTTTTGCCTAGATGTTCATAGTTTTCATCAGATCTTTTCCTTGCGGATAAGTCTAAAAAAGCTTGTGGAAAAAATGTTAAAATGCATTCTTGAGAGTTTTGAGCGCCATATTAACTACATGTAACCCTCTCGGCGCCAAATTTAAAATTGTCGGTTTGGACTATAGTTTCAGATAAATTATTTTAGTTGAATAAATCACAGCGACGATTAAATATGTGTTGTATTTTCCGAAATTGTTTTCACGGGACCAACACGTGTTGCAAAATAATGCAGTCCAAGATCAGACGCCGCCTAAAAAGGAAACTATTTTCAATGGCGCATTTATGCGACTTCGGCGGTGAAAACGTTAATAACGCGGTTATATCGAGTCGATTCGCCTCCGATTCAATTTAATTAGTTTTTGCACTGTGCGACTAGCATTGGTCACTTAAAATGTGTGCTTTCCAATATGTTTGTCTTTTCGAATACGAATTAAGACAAATGCTAAGAGAGAAAGAGAGACTAGAAAGATGGAGAGACAGAGAGAGAGAGCATAGAAAGATATAAGAAAGAGATGTATAGAGAGATGATGGTAGACAAGAGAGGAGGTAGAAGAGAGAGAGAAGGATACTGAAGAGAGAAAAAAGAGAAAGATAGCAGAGAGATGAGGACAGAGAAGATAGAAGAGAAAGCGTAAATATGTTACTGTTGTACTCAATGTTTTTCTCACCTTCACGTTGTTTCGTATGGTATTGTGCCAGCTACTTGCCTGGAACTATAGGTGTGATACTTGTACACCAGTGTTATGCCGTCAAATTATCCCGTCGAGAATTGACCCAGGAAGTCATTTTCCGTGATTAAAATAAACCTTTGACGAACTCTCCATTCATTTTCAGGCATGGAGATTTTAAATTTTTAGTTATATTTTTCAGGATTCGCTTAATACCGTGGATCATTTTGTAATTGTATTGGTGGGGTGTTTTCTAAGTCGATGAACGTTCCCGTATCTGTCTATTCCTGAAAAATAATGCAGACTCTGCTCTGCGGGCCTCATCTCCATTATTTCTCAGAAATGGACAGATACTCGTTCTTTCTCCTATGCGAGTTCTGACCGGGTCATTTTTCATTGTTGAATATTGACTTGATGGGAATCATTTAACGACATTACACCGGCACGGGTACCAAATGAATATATGTCAACAGTGCTAGAAAGCTCTTCAACATTGAGATGGATGCATCTGAGTCGCTGATGAAGAGTAAACTCTATTTGAATTCAGATGATCTGCCTTGTAGCTCGGCGTCTCATAAAGATAAACACCTTTCAAAACACTAGTAGGAACAACAGTTTTAAAAGAATTATAATATTATACAGTATATAATACCACGACCACTTGAAAAAAAAGTTTAGTCTATAGAGCGCTTTAACTCAAGGGAGACAACTCTGTGTTACTTTATCAATATTATAGCCAGAGTAGTCTCTCGTTATTCATGTCTTGCCAGTTTTACCTCTGATGGCGTAATTGTCTGGCAAAATTAAACAGACATCTAAATAATCGGCGACCTTTCTTCGTCAATAGTCGGTTTCCGAAGCAAAACGTATGAACTTCAACACGTATATATGTGTTACTTAGAAGCGATTACCTATCACATGCCCGGCTAGCCTCAATGATAAGGTGCTTGAGTTCGAAGCAGAAAATTGTGGGTTCGAATCTAGCTCCGACCATTTATATATTTCTTTTAAAATACTTGAATCTCTCTTGAATACTTAAGATCTTTTACTCAATGCTCGACTGCATATACTATAATTAAACATGTTTTAAGGAGGTGTAAGGAATCTTCGAAACTATTGAAATAGAAAGACAAATCTAAAATTGCTGCCATTTTAAATTATGTCCAAGCCACTTCGGAAAAGAGCAATGACACTTACATTCAACACTCACATTGCAAGAACATGCAATTAAACGAAAATCGACATACATGTAATAAAGAAAAAGAAATTAAACAACTGTTTTGTCTGTATCAAGGATTCGAACTGCTACCTTTGTGATTGCAAGACCACTGACGTTACCATTAGGCCAGCGGGACGTTTTGAATACGACGTATTGCAAACCATACTAAGAGAAGAAACAAATGTTTGGATCGTAATAATTCACGAAAGCTAACGAGGAACTTGCCGAAGATAAATCTGTCTCAGGTCAATCTTGCCAGACAATATTGGCCTTTTTGATTATCCGATGAATGGTTTATAAGATGTATTTAGAAGTCACAACTAGAAGAAATCCAGGTGTCTACTCATGTGTTTTAAGCCATGCATTTTGTCTAACATATATAATAAAGTTTTGTTTTTCTTATCCGATTTTTCATTGCAATGAAAGAGCTTTAAGCAAAGTCTTTTTTAAGAAAGTATTCGTTATTAGGGAATTTTATAGAATAAGCTAAATCATTTGTCCATGTCAATATTACAACATATACATATATAAAGTATTGCCTTTGTGTAAGCGATTATCGTTTGTTTTGATTTGATCTCCATGATTGTATGATTCCAATTGAAGAAAGGCTCTAGGAAAGGTACTCTCAGATTTTTAACCCTTTCTTCCACATAATCACCCTTTCGCGCCTATGATATCTATTGAAAACATTGTAGGAAAAGGAGCATTTGATCGTAACAAGCAAATGCTCTATTTTGTACAATGATTTCAATACAGTTCAAAAATTGAATTTTTCTGTGGCCTAGATTTTAATGTTTTTCATCAGGTTATTTTTGTTTATAAGTATAAAAATGGCTTGTGAGGAAATGATTGAAAGAGTTGTGATGCATATAGGCTTTAGCTGAGTAAGTGCAATGGGCGAAACGCTGTTATTTACCTTATGAGTTAGAATCTTGGCACACACGGTCGACCAATACAAACAGTTTAGAGCCAGATTAGACGCCGGGTGATTTGGCGTCTGATCTGACTCCAAACAGTTTTACACTAATTTGAAAACATGTAGTGCTACAGTCTTCGAAAACAGCTAGACTTATGTCATGTTTCCATATGTTTCGATTGCGTTATACATTAGCACAGAAACGATAAAGAGTAGCATTTCTCCCATTGTATCCATTAACCCTATCACCACCAAAGTCGCCTAAATGCGCCGTTGCAAATAGTGCAGTCTCAGATCAGATGCCGCCTTTAAAGGCGGCGTCTGATCCGGGACTTCACTTTTTGCAATCAACGTTATGCCTGGGTACACAGTTTCAGAAAAGCAATAGTTTATTTAATCGTCTCTGTATTTATTTCGTTAAAATATGTTATCTTAAACTGGCCTCAGTGGACAAATTTAAATTTGGTGTTTAAACCGCACGGAAAGAGACAGTTACATTACAGTACTGATACTAGTTTCGCTCCGATTTACGGTCGGTTCAATTGCGGTTAAATATAGCGGACGAACCGGTTCAAAACTTAAGAATCAATACGAAGCGTTTAATGACCCATGCGGCTTATAAAACGCATCATGATGTTTTTGAGAGTTTAACCCTTTTATAACCATAGGCGTCACAAATAACTGAAATCATCATTACAATCAGTGCAGCCTTAGGAGGCGCTTCTGATCAGGGATTTCCGTCTTTTGCGACAACATTAACTCCGACTATAAGTGGTTCGGAAAAGGCAACGTTTATTTAATTATTTCAGTTATTAATTTCGTAATAGTTTAGCCAAAACTGGTTTTGAATTTGGCGGCGAAGGGATGGGACCGCGAGCCAACAACCCGGTTCGAAAACGCTTATATCCATTCGATTCGGTTCAATTACAGTCGAGCTTCGATGGGTCGAGCACGGTTGGCTCGAAACCCCGTTTAGCTCGAACTGAAACAAAAGTCCCTGACAGATAAAATT
>JAULCE010057662.1:0-13303 GCA_032359355.1 Macoma nasuta | reverse complement strand
TCACAAAATTGCAATAGTTCAAAATTGTAGCAGACGAGACTTTGAGCAGTCGACAATGTTCGCAGCCGTGCGTGCTGCAAGCTGCAAGCTTTACTGTGCGTACTGCAAGCTGAAAGCTTTACGGTACGTGCTGCAAGCTGCAAGCTTTACGGTGCGTGCTGCAAGCTACAAACTTTACGGTGCGTTCTGCAAGGTGTAAGGGTAATTACTACAGATGTAGAATGTTATTCTTAACCGTCTAATGTGTAAGACAATGAACACAATCTATATGTAAACACAGTTTGGAGCCAGATCAGATGCCGAGTTAGTCGGCGTGTGGTCTGGGCTTAAAACTGGCACTATTGGTAATAAAACTCTTAAAGATTGACCATGAAATTGTTTTCGATTTATTTGCACTTCGTTTGCGTTTCGTTGGGATTTAAACGGTAAATATTATCGTTTCCTCCACTGTAACACATGCCACATGCACATGACGCGACACGAGACAGACATGAGGTGTATTGATCTCACAAATAGTACTAAAAGCGCTACTAAAACTTGAACGATTTCCAGCCTTTAAACCTTGCAAAGAGTGCAGACCCCGGCATGCTGCCACGTCCATGACCAGTGACAGCTGGTCTTGGTCAATACTGTTTGCCTCACATCAGAACCAAACGCGCAATTAAACATCGTGTTCTCGACCTCGACTTTTATCGTTACGAGCAAATGGTCCATTTCCTGCAATGTTTTCAATAGCTCTCAGTTACATAGGTGTAAAGGCGCGTCTGTGGAGTCAAGGGTTAACACAATGAAACATAACGTTACATGTATATGAATAACGTTTGCTCCACTGTAGTATCTATCTACGATTGAAAAAGTGGCGTCTGATCTTGAACTGCGCTGTTTACGTTGGTATCTTTTCCGGCTTTAAGAGTTAAACCTTCTTTTTCATAAAAACGGAGAAAAAGTAACATATACTTTTCTCTAGAATGGTATCGTATCGCATTTACAATGATTTTACTTAAGATAATGTCGATATAAATTAAGGTCATAATGAGGTCATCGCTTATTTGTTCTATGCGAACGTCCACTTTTTCATAAATGATTAATCATCTTTAACCCTTCCCCCCTATAAAGATTTTCATAGCTGCTGTTTTAGCAACTGCTTGGATCCAGATCAGACATCGAGTCGTTGTCAACAGCACATATCGGTCCATCTTAATTTGCCTAGTTACAGTTCAACTATACCTGAGAGTACTATACATATATTTGCGTTATGGCACACAAAATATTTCAATTACAGCCACTATGGGTTGTTGTATGGCTGGAAAATAGGAGCCGATAGGCGCCGAGATCCCAGCCGTGCAGCAACCTACTTGTTGTTCTCTCTCTTATGTCGCCGACAAAGAACCAAATGGCTTTTTATTCGCTCTGTCCTCGTAAACTTCACAGGAACTGCTTCCACAATCCGCGCCCTATATCAGACAGTGCCGAATTGCATCTAATATCTATCCGCCATCCTGAGCCATACGGTTGTCATGACAACCATTTGGAACTAAATGTATATGTGAACACTCAAAATTTTGATTATTGCATCCCCAGCTGTAGAGTATAGACACAAAGTTCGTGATATTTTCTTTTGTGAAGCTTAATAAATTTCTCAGTTAAAAATGTATTTTTCATTTTCAGACACTGATCGGCCGCCCTGTTATATATTCAGCTTTGTGCAGTGACGTAACTGCAATAAGTATCACACAAGTTGCACTGACATGACCTTAAATGTCACAGACGAAAGTAGTCCCCAATAAAACGACGGCTACACGTACAAAAACAGTGTAAACGGTGACCCTTTGAAGAATCACTGTACAACATCAGATATATCGTACTCTTTGTCCCTTGCCAATTTTCTAAGGAACAGCAATCTCTGTTACAAAATGCATGCGCCGCCCGTCAAATGTTTTGGTTGAGTTGGTCTTATAACATTTACATCAATAATTATTAGCTTTGTACGTGCACCCGAAACGAGTTCATACGACAGAGTTAATTCCGATAAGTAAAGCACGGGTTGTCGAAAGTAGGCTATTATTCAAAGTTCAAAGGCGTGGAATGTTATGCGGGTGCATACATATCACAGTTACGTATCTGAATGTTAAATAGTTACGTTGCTTCTGATCTGGCTCCAAACATTTTGCAAACTGTATCGATACCGAAAGTTCCGGTTTTTATTTTTTCTTCTGGCAAAGCATAATTTTTTTTTTATACCGTTAATTACTTGAAACGCCAAAACAATCAGCCTTTTGCGATATATTTCTCGTTTTTGAATTTAAAAGCGTGCAATGATCAAAAGATCAAACGACGTCTGCAAGACTAGCAATGGCGATAAGTTAATCCGGCAAACTGAGTATAGGTTAGTCCATGCTTGCTGTCGACTTCAGTATATAACTCTCGTGGGCGGAGTATTACATATATTTGTTTTGTCAGTTAGTCCGTGGGCAAAACCGGACTACATAGCATAGTCCGGACTTTTCTCGGCAGCTGATTGGACGAGAGCTGCAAGCCAGGTGTTAAATGTATTTTGCACCTAGTTTGGAGCTCTCGCCAATTAAGCTGCAGAAAAAAGCCAGGGGCCGTATTCACAAAGCGTCTCAGTAAATTCTGTAACTTAAGTGAAAATTTGAAATGCATCTTTCCATTGTTTTTTCAATCATATTTCAATGAAACTTTGCATGCTTGTGAAAAACATAATTTTTTCACAAGCATGCAAAGTTTCATTGAAGTATGTTTTGTAAATAAAGAAATATCTGCTTTTGATATTCTCACTTAAGTTTAAGATTTTACTAAGAAGCTTTGTGAAATCGGCCCCAGATAAAGGCATAAAGTCGACTTAATCGGGTTCGATATATTAAGGTTATACTGTATATATATAGTGAAGAGAGATTGGTTATGGGGGAGAGAAAAAATTCCTAAAAGTATCCAAGGAAACGCACACATATAATTTGCTTAGAGAGTAAAAGGACTAGGTTCTGTTAAATTGTGCGATAACCTTTCAAATGTTTTTGTATATACAAAGCAAGAATTTAAGCTTACTGCAGCAATGCTCTCAATTACCTTTCATGAATTGCATTTTTTTCTCGTTTATGCTTTGAAGTCTTTTAAATTTCTTTGTGGTTTCGAAAGTAATGAAATCATTAAGTAATTGTAATTCGTTTAAATATATTTTCTTACGAATTAATAACATTTCAGATTGAATGATATTTGTTTGCTTGGAACCTAACATAGTTCTCGTTTTATTTGTTAATTCGAAATATTTGGATTTAAAGTTTTAATCTTTTTTGTAATTAACAGCCTCAAAGTTAAGAGAACTGTTAAAAGTTGTGTGCGTGTTAGAAGTAGATGATGTATGTTTGCATATGTTGCATTCCACAATAAAATGATATTTTATTGTTAATTATGCTTAACCCGTACACTGCCCTACCCCGAGTTAAGTTACATGCGCAAACAGCTGGATCTGAATTAGACGCCGATAAACTCGGCGTCTCATTCGGATCCAAGCTGTTAGACACTCGACCGAAGGTTTTACCAAAGGTCGAGCGAGTGTATTTTCGCTAAAACGGAAGTAGACAAAATATTTGCGCATGTGCGCAACCTGCTTGGCAGTGAAGGGGTTAACATTATTTTAACAATGAATTCGTCGATATTATCCCTTTACTTCACACAGGCGCATTTTAGCGCTTCTAAAACTTATCACATGCTTCATTTCCTACTTTGAGTTTAATTCGATTTACATTCGGCAATTTTTCTTTTGCTCAGATTTTCAGAGCTTTTTCTATAAATACTTTCCGTTCGGGCATGTCCAAAAGAGTTTGTGGAGGAAAGGGTTATACGTACTTTATATTTTTTTCTGAATTTACATGTATTGCCGCATTAAATGTGTTTTGATATGCCTTATTCACGGTTTTCTGTACCATTAGGTTTAGTTTAGAATAGCATATGGATAAGACCATTGAAAATATCATCATGAACTGTATAACCCGATCATAAGCCATACTTAACCATATTTAACCCTCAACAAAGAGAAAATGGCCAAACTGTCAATTGTATACATTTAATTGCCATAGTGTATAGGTCAGACTTAAATATATAAATAAACTGCGTGTGTGCATCTGGAGCAGAGAATCGACTTAAGTTATTATGAAACTCTTACAATATGATTAGAAACCTGCTGTTTGACAAACTCCGCTTTGGTGCTTTCCATACGAATTGGGCCGGTTTCCCATATACACATATCCCCATACTGCAGACTGAACACGTGACTTTCCCTTTTAAGAAATTGATGATAAAAAAAACAATGTATTATTCCTATCGGCCTTTCTCGATGTTGCTTATTAGCTTAGTGTACCACCACATATGACCATGTCAAATACATTGAACTTACAACCACATAATACATATTCAGTCGAGTATCGTTTTGTCGACGGACGTTGAGGGCTATTTTGATTAGCTCGAGTTACCAGAATTTCGATTTAAATCTCTGTCTTAACTTTTAAACCTATGTTTTTTTGCATATACGGTCAAAGCTGGTTATCTCGAAGTAGGGGAGGCACATTTTATACTTTCGAAACCAATAATGATAAAATAAGTACCCCATTCTTCAACACGTACCACAAAGAAAAACATATTATTGTTTCAGATTTTATCGACCTAACCTAGTTTGAGATAACAATGTTTGCGTGTATACAGAATGAAAAACATTGAAGAGATGCTGGTTGAGTTGGAAAATTATTTTTTTATATCTTTTCAAAGAAATTACAACTAAAACGTAAAGCACATAATTACTACACAAGTACATGGGCTGGTTTTGTTAAAATCATGCTTACTGTTTTATCGATACAGGTTGTTGGATTTGCATAGTATAAACACTGATTTCAGCTAACTGATGGAATTATCCCTATCAATTTACGTGATTTCATTCTTTGAATTTATTAAATATAATTGTCTTTTTCAATTTAAAATATGTATTTTTTTAATAAATAAAGCATGACTTCATTTAACCGATGATATTTCGTTATATTAATTTTCTTAAGTATTAAATTAATTTAAGGATTTTATATAAAGGTTTGATAACTGGATGCACATATAGCCTCTTATCAATATGTCTGAATTCTATTGGTAGATTGTGGTACAATTTAACCCTTTCTGTCAAAGTTAAACCTTTGCAAACAAGGTAGACCCAGATGATAAGCTCACATGCAATATGCCCCGAATGAGTCTTTTTTGCATAATATCATATTATAGAGATAAGATTAAATTAGTTAATCATTGAGTATTTTTCTTCGACCAAAAAAATATCCATGTAACAAAATATTACTTTAATTAACTTTTTTTGCTGATTGAGTCTTGCATGAATATTCACCATGAAAAAGGGTGATACACTGTGTGGTAAAAGCTCAAATGAAATACGTAAGGATGCGATAGATGTTTTAATTTGTTGATACAATCTTATTTAATAGGAATATTTAAGCCCAGAAATCACTAATGAATATCGGATTCTAACAAAGCCTCAACCGACTCTTAATTTGTCTTCCGATTATTACCAATTATTCGATAACACTTTTTAGAGCCGATTGCAATCACTATTAATTACATTGGCAAAGATGTAGGCGCAAATATCGAAATGACACTGCGTTTATACATGAATAGGTCCATATACCCCAGTCTGAAGCACCATATGCAGTAACGAGCCATGCAGTTTTATCATATAATTAAGTAAAAGTACTATATGGCATTCCATCCACTTTTTTTAAATTAGCTATAAGGAGACCTTATGCTCTACTTGTACTCTGCGCAACAGCTTTTACAGTCTTATTTGGTTTGCAAGTTCAATTTCCTGTCAATGGTCTAGTACAAGCACAATCTGAAAACACGAAGTTGATATGTCACAGGAGAATCAAATTTATCACACACATGCTACTGTTTCTATCCCAAGGGATGATATATTTGATGCGCTGTCATTATTGAAAAAGATTAACGAGGAAGGAACTAATGCGTGTTCGCTTTGGGAAGCTAATTTTTTTTATTTCTCTCGAACATGATCTTCACTCTTTATTAAGAAAAGGATCTTGTTGAAATATCAACTAGACTCGTTTAGTTAGCTGCATTATGGCAAGTGTCTGATTATCCCGACGTTTTTTATAAATAAAATGGGGATATGAAAATCGCCCTTTCTGTCCGTCTGTCTGTCTGTCCGTCCGTCCGTATGTCTGTCCGTGCAAAGGCTCGTTTTTGTCTCCTCCTAAACCGCTGGACGAATTCCTTTCATATTTGGTATATAGCCTCCTCATAATTATGATGAAAGCGTGCAAGCGTGCAAACATTGACCATTATTGTACATGTATCTCCTCTTATACCGCTTGACGGATATCTTTCATATTTGGTATATGACCTCCTCATATGATGACAGCGTGCAAGAGCAACATTTCATTTCGCTTGGACCCCAGGGGGCGGACAGGGCGGGGTCAAAAGGTCAAACATAGCGCCTTATTTTAATATCTCCTTAAATGCTAGACCGATTTCTTTCATATTTGGTATATGACCTCCTTACATGATGGCGGTATGCAATAGCAATAGCAACATTTCTGTTTACTCAGACCCAAGGGGGTGGGGCAGGGCGAGGTAAAATAGTCAAACATTGTATGTTTTTGTATATTCTCCTTATCTGCTTGACCGATTTCTTTCATATTCGATATATGACCTCCTTACATGATGCTGGTGTGCGAGAGCAACTTTTCTTTTCACTCTGACCCAAAGGGGTTGGGCAGGGCGGGGTTGGGAGGTGGTGATTTGCAATGGCGTGCCATCGACTGAGTTCTAGTTTAATGAATTGATTTATAATTAAATATTGAATACATTTTATACTGATTAAGGATCATGCCATGTTGATGACTTTTTTTGTTTCTTTTAAACATGGTGAACTTGTTACCAACAGATCTTAAATACAAACGTTAGTTCTGAAAAGGGCTCAACGTCTTGCATAGGGGCGTAAATAAAAGCTGTTATGAATTTTAAGGGTTAGTTCTTACACAATCTTTTCAGCTCCAAAAAGTTGGTTGTATGAGGAATCTCCCTAGTGGCAAGCCAGTAGAGAATTTTAAATGCAGCCACTCTTCCCAGCTTGGACTGAATCGCCATCTCCGCACCATCAGCAATCTTCAAATGCCATAGCCTCGTTGTGGCACTGACTCATTTCGTGTTTCTTTACTCCGTCCTTGGTAACTGTTCGACACGGAACGTCAACCCACACAGCCTTTCCAAAAGGTGTTATTGGCGGTCGTCTCTGATACTTGATGCAGAGCTTACATTTTATTCCTGAAAAAAGCGACATTAATTGCTGTCAAACAATAGAACATCCCGAAAAGGGGCATAAGCTTTAAAACTGGCCAACAGTTATTGCTGTTTCAAAATGCATAATGTATTTCCATGAGATATTATGGTTTCTTTTCATGATCCAGCACGGTAAACTTATGTCAACAGATCCTGAAAAAAGTATATACCCTGATCAGAGGAGCTCAGGACGTCCCCGTTCTTGGTATACACTGTTTGCATGGAAATAAGTGTTAAAATGAAATTAACAGTTTTATGCAGACATGGGTAAAATGGTGCAAGTATGAGTCGAATAGTTGAACGATAGTAGAAAGGAATGACACTGGCAGGGGTCAGGTGTAGTCAAATCTGTATTCAGCAGTCACTTAAAAATTAGACATGTGTGGCATTTTAGACAGGTGATGACTAGATGCAGAAAAAAAGTTATGCAGAAATTTAGCTACAGAAACCATAACTTTTAAGTGTTTTTTATGCATCATCAATAGTCCACTATCATACTATCTTATTTTATGACTGTATCTTTTATGACTGTATCTTATTTTATGACTGCTTTGACAGGGTTGAATGTATTGAAATCTTGAATCGTTAGGAAAGCTTGACTTTGAAGGAAATTATAAAGGAAAGCGACTATGCGTAACAGTAAAACCTATCTAAACATATTTCCAACATATAGAGAGTGGTTTTACTGTACATTTAGGTTTTGAAATCAAAAAGAGTAGAACTAGATAAAGAACATTGCTCATTTGATCAAAATTTTCCTCCACTAGAACAAACTCACACAGAGTAGACCCAGGCATTATTGCCCAAGAGACAGCGAAAATAATTTGTTAATTACTCATTAATCATCTGAAATTAAATGAAGGGTTGTGAATGCAGATGGCTGCTCAATGCAGGATAAGTAATGCAGAAAGCTCCAATAGGAATGTTCTGCATTAGTAATGCCTACTCTAAGCTTTGACCTGTCTTAAAACATGTTTTTGTCATATTTCAAATATGTAGAGAGAGTGTCGGGTTCAGAGAGGTTTTACTGTACATTTAGGTTTTGAAAATCAAACAGAGCAGAACAAGATCAATCGAATTGTTCACTTGATCAAATGTTTCCTCCAATATAACAAATTAAACAGAGTAGAGCCAGATATGATTGTCCAAGAGATAGTGGAAATCAAGTATTAATTGCACATTAAAATATTCAGTCAGATCTGAAAAAATGATATTTTTTAATATATATTTACACCCTTGTAATGCTTAGAGTGTTACAAATAGGAAATGTCAACAGACTGAATCCAGATTGGATCCTGATGAGATGGCAAAACTGTGTAATTGATGATGATGCTGAAATTCTGGAAGAAAAGTATCTAAAATTACAAAACTTCTGTAAGCAAAAGAGTAAATTGTGTAGAACTGTTTAACTGTGTATCTGAAAGTATTAAAACTAAAATTAAAAAAAAGTAATAAAATGAACTGACCATCTCCACTCTCTTCAACCAAGGAAACTCACTGGTCCATTCCTGATTGAACCCGGTTGCTCTGCGATGTGCATTGATCAACTTTCTTCTTTTGCCTGCTGGTTCAAGAGAGCTGTCATCAGCCTGATCAGGCTCTACACTGTTGGTCACCTCTGAAATATTCCTAACAACATACTTGTCCATAAGACCAAAGGCCCTTTTCACCCCTTTTATCATAGTTTCAGTCAATCAATCACACTTTCACTTAATTACATGCCTTCAAAATATTAAATATTAATCACTAAACTGGTTAAAAACTTTCAACTTTGTTCCTGGAAATTCGAGATTACAGAATAAAATCTAGAAGGAAAATGAAATCTTTATAAAGAGTTTACTTACCCAGTTGCCTGTTATTGATGTCATTTTAATTGGGTGACAGTTTGAAGCCATTTTTCCTCACACTTGCAATGCTTGTTTTGTCTTCTCCATTTCAAATACACAGGTAAAAACAACACGATAACCCCTTCTATGTTAATTCCCTCACCTGTCATTAAGTCAAGGGTCCCCTTCGATTTTGACACTGAAGGCAAGAGCCCCCTACGCTTTTGACACAAACTGTGAATAACCTAATTAAGGTAAGAATCCCAGCTATCATAAAGCGCTTCCAGTTTAATTGCATCCACGAGATTAGCCAGCCACACAAACTGCAATATACACGGCACCCTTCACCTTTATCACAGCTGGGTTATGTAAACAGAGCGGCAGAGCACAGCAGGAAAAATCGATAATGGGTTTATGTGTATTGACTCAGTCAGGTCTGGGATGTGTAATAGGCTGTTCAAGCCAGAGTTAAGGCGAAGCGGTGGACAGATTTAAGGAGTGTACAGATTTTTAGACGCAGCGGGATGTCGGCTCCAAATTTTAAGGGATAGCGCGCCCGCGTGGCTTAATGAAGCTGTGGAGAAGCCTGTATTTATTATACCGTTTTAAAGACGGTTAGGGCTATGGTGCAAAGACTAGTAGATATCTATTTTAAATTTCAGAAATTTGAATCTAAAGAAAGAAGCCTGGACGAACGCTTTCCAGCTTCCGAGTTGGTAAGATGTGTTTTTAACAAATGTGTCCCAGTAATTAATCTATTCATGTAAATACTACCACTGGTCTGGTTAATCTTGATTTTAATACATCGGAAAATGCATCTAAGTGACTAGATCTATTTCAGATATATTTAAATGTAAACTGTTGTGATACTGAAGGAGGACGCCTAGCATTTTCCGAGTTGGTAAAATGGTTATCCAGCAATTGTTATCAGTGGCATTTGATCTGGGTATTAAGTTTATACAGGAAAATATCAGTAGCAACTTGACTAAAAATGAATCTGGCGAGTGTCAAACAGTGCAGATCCTGATCAGGCTTTGTGCTGCAGGTGTGATTTGTGTTTGCACTGGTTGTCACTGGAACACCAAAATAATATCTAGGGATCCATACACATATTGATGGAGGTTGAGGCTACGACTACCAAGACTACATTGGGGTATACATGAAGATTCTAGATTATATATGTCTTCAATTATTATATTTCTTAGCTTTCAGGATAATGTTGTGTTTATCCATAACGTTGGAAAGGAAAGCAAATTCAGCTTGTAAGTGATCAGAAAATAATATTCTTTAACTGTAATTACCAAAAGATACAGATTTAAATGTGGTTAAATTTAATCATGTGAGATAGATATATACATTTGCATACTGACAGTTTCTGAAGTTCTGTGCAGAACACTTACTGAAACCAATGTGGTAGTAAGAGGTCTGGGTTTGAACCCCAGCAGAAAGATGTTTGCAAATGTACAGTGTGGTAGCTTTTACCATAATTTGTTTTAATCGGAAATCTGCTGAATCTAAAAACTCGTTATTCAGATATGGGAAAATTTGATAGGTAAAGAGCTCGCACTTGAGGCAATGCCTTAGTTCATATTATTCTTAAATTACTTGATAGGTAAGTATTTTGGTCCATAGGAGTGGCTCTCGAATTTATTAGAATCGTTGTGTAGGGTCTGGGCTTTTTATAGCATTTTAATTTCAATAAAGAGACATCATTTATAAACCATTTTTTTCGTAAAATCTACCCAACATTCAAAGTTTCTAAGTGATTTCATAAGACGACTAAATGCATGTTTTAACATGAAATTGTAATGCATTCAAGCAGCATCATCAGCTTTTAAACATTCGTTTTGCTAGAATTTTCTCTACAGACCATCGAGAAAAACAAGAAATTCCTTATTACTTTAGATCAGCGATGAAAAGTAAATGGAAATATCTTCCCTAGAAAAAAATGATCATCATTTATACCACATGATTATCTGCTGTTGCCATTATTTTTCACGGATATAAAGGGATTTAAACTAGTAGATTCCAGCTTCGTAAAGATATGTTGTATTCCCTCCTTTTCGTTTGATTTCCGGTTCCTGTGGCGAGTCGTAAGAATCACAATGTTGTACAAATAGAAAATGAATGGCTATCGGTCCAGCGGACGCTACCTCGTTGAAATGCATTTGTTTTGATAAACGGGCCTTTCAAGCGTCTCGATCACGTGACGCTAACAGGTACGCTCGCAAACGGCTATCAATAACTATATACCACACCTCTATTTAGGAGGCTTTCCTGTTGAATAAGGAAATAGTGATGAATATTGATCGATTTAAAACACAGTAAGGAATTCAAACATTCAATTTTCTACACGCAACCGGTCCTCATTTATTTGAGACATGCAGTGGATAAGCCTGTTGCTTATCCTCTCTATGCAAGTCCATGGTAAAATTCATTGATGCTCGTCAAAAATAATAAAGCTGTGGAATGGCTATTAGCTTGTCCACTTTGTCCCTAATATTTTACGGGAATGGCTTCTGTGTCCCTAACAGACTAGGTCCATGACAGAGTTCCGTATCCATAAATTTATGATAACTTGACTGGTTCAAACAGATGCAAACAAAAAGGAACACTCTTTTTGAAAATGAAAAATCTTTATTAAAGGTACCTCAGATACTGGATACAAACTCTGCCGTGTACCTTAACTCTTTTGGACATGGTGGCCATGCAAATAACTCTATTTCTTACTCGCACAGAGGTTGTGTCCATACAATATTAGGGGCCATACAAATAGCCTCGGCCTTAAGCAAAATGCTCTTATAATTGTGATTTTAGAAGAAATCTTCACTTTTCTTTTACAAACATATTTGTGCTACTTTTCTAAAATGGAACATACATGGTTTTAGAATTAGACCTGCAATATCATCTTATCTATTTCTAAATCCAGGGCCTTTCCTGGGATTCATTTTCTTTTCACATTACTTTTGCCAAATACTGTAATTAAATTCGAAATTCTCATAACACTTTGGTGGCAGATTCTTAGCTATTAAAGTTAGAACTCTCTATGATAATATTTCTTGGTAAAATAATGTTTGTATTAAGCTGGTCAAAGCTTCTAGATAGGACTTGGAGAAGTATCATGAGGCAATTGATGAGTCACAAGATGGGGTTAAGTGGCAAAATAGAATTTGTAGGATTTATGATACACAGTTTAACAGTGTTTAACTCTTTACTCCATAATGATTTTAGACTTATTCACAATGAAACAATATGTTGAATAGGCAGATTATCTAGTTGAAAGAAAAACATGTGACCAATTTTGAATGGCTTTGAAAATATTGTGGAAATGCTCTACATGCCACAAGGTTTTCAACAGCCATTTGCTACTGAGGTGTCTATAGACATGTCTATGGGGTAAAGGTTCTTTGGGTTAAATGAGTGGCAGTTTAACAAACTATGAGGTCTGACTTTCCTTGTCTCTAGCCCTCGCTTTGGCTATTAAGAAGACAGCTGTTTTATTGATTTATAAGCTGCATTTGAATTATACATGTACTGTCATTCTTCATACATCGATTGATTGTTTTTGTAATATGCATTGTTTAATACTGTCAGCTTTGAGGTTTTATAGGTCATCAGATAACAGATGTTTATAGAATTTATTGAAGGCTACAAAAACAAGTGGTTGTTCCCTCAATACACTTGTTCTTATCAGGATGAATACTTTAAAAACACTGTTGACACTGTTTTTGTAACCAGTGTCTGAAGAGACACCTGGCACAGTTTGGAAAGCTTGACTCACAGTGTTCCTAAGTGAAGGCTTTATTAGTGTCAAACCATGCAATTATGCCTGGGATCTCTATAAATCAAAATTCAATTTGGAGCAGAATAGTAATTTAACCAAACCGTCCCTAAGATTCAATTTTGTAAAATCATATATTTTTAACGGCTTGCTTTTAAATTAAATTGTTAACAGTTATGTCACTAGAAGCATCTATATGATTATTTTTGTTAAAAATAGATATAAATGGCACAAAAATGGCACTTATGTCTGTATTGACCATTTATTCTCCCACTTCCGGACATGGGAGATAGGAATTTTGCCCATGGGAGAGATCTCTATCTTCCATGTCACGTGT
>JAULCE010057551.1:0-13304 GCA_032359355.1 Macoma nasuta | reverse complement strand
TGTTCTTGTTCTCATGTCCTATGCATGTGGGTATTTTATCATGCAACATCCAAAGATTAACCCTTAGCCTGCCATTCACAACTGGGGTTATTTTTCAAACAGTTTGGATCCGGATCAGATGCCGAGTAACTCGGCATCTGATCGGGATCCAAGCTGTTTGACACTCAGACAATAGTTTCCCCAATTTTTAATTAAATCATACATTGAAAATTGAAGCAGACGACAATTTTAGCAGACAAAAATTTTCGCGGTAGGCTAAGGGTAACTAAATTGTGCTGGTTTTTGTTGATTCAGTGTCAGAAAGTGTAGATCCTTATCAGCCACTGCCTTGGAAAGATGATGACTAGTCTGGGTCATCACTGTTACAATGCATTCAGGCCGCTTCATTCAGAGAATGGCTCAAATTATCTATGAAATTCTAGTCAAATGTTTTCAAGTGATCAGATTCTATACTGATTGCCAGCTGTAAAGCTTGTTTAATCATAGTGTGGCTCAAACCTCTTTTGTCTTCAGTACTAGGGGTCCCACCGACTGCTCCCTCTGCTGAATTAGGACTGCCTGTAATACAAAATTGAATTGTTAGCGACCAAACACTAAGGAAAAATAGATTGCTAAGTGCAGGTGGATGCTGCATGTAGAACAAAAGTCATGCTGACAACTCAACCCTTAACTCCATAGATACACTGTTTGACACCTGTGTAGCAGATGACTATTGAAAACATTGTGATAAATTGAGCATTTGCTCATAATGAACAGATGCTCCATTTTAGAAATGTTTGCAATGCAAAGCCATTTAAAATTGGTGTTTTACTTTCTCCTCGATAATCTCCATTTTCATCAAATACTTTCAATGAGAATGAGTTTTAAAATGGCATATGGAGTAAAGGGAGACAATAGTTGCCAGAAGACAACATAGCTTGCCAAAAATGTTGGTATGTATGGAAAGCTAGGTCTTGTCACAAGGAATTAATTTGTCAAATATGAAAGCCCAGAGTCAGAAAGTTAAAAGGCTAATGCCAGAATCAAAGGTTAAGGTCAAAGGTCAAACGTTGTTGGTATGCATGGAAAAGTTTTATCACAAGAAATATATATATGTCAAATATGAAAGCTTCAAGTCAAACTAAATATAAGTCAGAGGTCAAGGTCACGTGACTAGGTCTTTAAACTAGAGCTGTCAGAGGACAACATGTTCGACTATTGTAAGAGTAATTTATAAATGGGTAGGATATCACTTGGGATACATAGATAAAGGAGTAGAGCAGCAATAAAGTAGAAAATGTGTCCATAGGACACAGATGCCCCCACTTCCCCTTTGTCAAAAATGCAATATTTTCACAAAAATAAAGGCCCATAACTCCGTAAATATTAATTTTGGGCAGATGAAAATACCCAGGTGCACAAATTCACACCCTGAATAATATACCCATGAAGTTTCAAGTCTGTAGTACTAACGCCTTCAGAGTTATGCAAGCAACAAACTTTTCAGAACGTACGGTGGGACGGACGGACGTACGTTCGGACAGACGGACAAAGGCAAATCTCTCACCCCCTCTTTTAGTGATGGGGGCATAAAAATGAGTGGTGTTTCTTGAGTCCGAAAACTCATGTGTAAATTGATATATCCAATACATTTAACCAAATATTTTGAGACAAGGTAAGTTCATAATGAACAGAAAAGTTATCTAGGAGACAGGAAAGCATCAGTTTCGAATGGCTCTAAAAATATTGTGGAAAATGGATCTACAATGTTTTAACCCTTAGCCTGCTAGTCGCGACTAAGGTGATTATTCAAACTGCTTGGATCCAGATCAGACGCGGAGTAACTCGGCGTCTGATCTGGCTCCAAGCTGTTTGACTCTCAGACAATATGTTCCCTGAATTTTAAGAAAATCGGACGATATTTAAAAATGAAGCAGACGACATTTTCAGCAGACGACAATTTTTCTAGCAGGCGAAGGGTTAAATATGAAATAGACTGAAGCATTTGCTCGTAACGAGCAATTGCTTTATTTCACACAATCCACCCTATTTACAGATGGCGTCTGTCACGACCTAGTGCATATGATAATATTTTGTTGATAAAGTTATGAAATACCTTATATCATGTGTTCAACAAAGCACAATAGTCAAAATAGCAAGCAGTATGGCTCAAGATCAGACGCCGAGTAACTCGGCGTCTGATCTGTAGCCATACTGCTTGCTTTTTGGTATTCAATTCTGTCTCTCCGGGACTTTTGTTTCAGTTCGAGATAAACGGGAGTTTGAGCTAAGCGAGCTCGACCTATCGAAGGTCGACTGTAGTTTCAAAACTTCATGTGCTTTTTATTACCACAACTTACAATGAGAACGGCAAAGTTGGTGAGATGGTCGCACTCGCAAATGATCATGCTTCCATTCTCACTTTTAGTCAGCAAACATCCATCTTTTCTCCAACCACCCGCACCCTCATTGGCGGAATAGTCCCAGTATCCACACACCGCATCGCCAGATACCTGGAACGTAGTAATACATCAGTAACGTGATAAACGTGGTGAATATACCGGAAGTCGAGGCGGGCAAAGAAATAGCTCATGGGGTCTATATCAGAGTGTTGTATTTGACAATTCAACTTTGTTTTGTCTTGCATGCCAGCTTCTTTATTCCCCAAGATGTCACTATAAACTGGTCTTATTTTAAAATTTGTACAGTCCATTTGAAAGATCGGAATTGACAGAGTTAATCAGAAAACATCTAACGTCAGTAAGCATTTGGACTGTTTTCCTGATCATCAGATGTGCTTAATTAGGCATGACACGTGATTTGATTCTAAAGAGGATGTACGAGAGGTGTTCGAAAAGTATTGCAAATGGGTCAGTTTCTCTAAATCTACATGTACGATTTTCATGTTTGATACATCAATGGAAAGATCTATTTCTTGCGGATACAGTGATGTATAACATAATGACACAACACTTCTCGCTATTGTGTCATTGTGTAATGCATCAATGGCGTCATAGCACCGTTCTGACGACGTTGAAATCATACGCTACTTCAACAGAAAGGTAAGTGTTTGGCATTTGAGCGTGCTTAACGTCCGGTTTTAGGCTACCTCATTTGCATAGTCATTCCACTAGTTATATGCGATATATTTTACATGGCTTTGTATCACTCCTGGATGCAGTTTGTGATAAAGTGACTTACCTGAAGCACCTCAAACACCACTATGACTCTGTCATCACCTAGGTCGAGAATGGGCCGGCCGTTACGCTCCAGCCTCCCCGCGGCCACCTTGCTGTTGACAGAAAACCGGCCCTGTGGCGTGGAGAACAAAACTGTCTTGCTATAGATATGGAAGGAGAGTCGAGTAACCGCCCCTGCAATGCAGATCATTTGAGTATCAATTATCTCATTATACGCGACTGTGATGATAGTGGTAAGCCATCTTGCAGCCTGAACAGGCACCGAGCATCTGATCTGGAGACATATGTCACATTAAAGTCAAACTTCGATAGGTCGAGCTCGGTTGGCTCGAATTTATGCTTGTCGAACAAATTATTTAGTTTTGTTTTGTAGTGTAAGCATAATTATATATTAGTTGTAGGGACTATTTTGATAAGTCACAATTACCGTAAGTTCGAATAGAGTTCGAACTTCCGATAATTAACGCTTATCAAAAAAGTCCCTACAACTTCGAGCCAACGAAGTTTGACAGTAAATTACATTTAATCCTGAATCCGCTATAAACAGTTGGCTGTTCAAACTCTTGTCTGCAGTATTTTTTAAACTCTGTCCAATAGGGTTCAAATTTGGTGAAACATTGTCTAGATATAAAGATAAGACGCAGAGTCTGATCCGGACCCAATTTGTTTTGCAAAAAGTAACCATCCTGGCATATAGCTCGACCTGTAGTCGCGACAAGCGTGACAAGGGTTAACTCATTTATGCCCATCGCCCCTTAAAAGGGACATAGGTACCCATCGTAGACCCGGATCAGAGGGCTCCTTACTGCTGTACTCATGCACATTTAAGCTTCATCAAGATTTGTCAATTTCCTTCGTCAAAATCCCCTTTCAGCGAATAATAGACGTGCAGAATTGCATCTTTGGGCGAGTCAACTAATTAACCCAGGCATAAATGGGCAGAAGAGAGATGCAGCAGACGACATATGTGTAGAGGTTCTAGGTTAACACGCCGCGTAGATTAGCTCTGTGTTGTATTTTTCATTGAGCATCGATGAAATCCGAATATTCTTGCCAATTTAAAAAATGTACTCATAACATGAGACATATTTTAACCCTTAGCCTGCTACGGAAATTGTCGTCTACTAAAAATCTCGTCTGCTTCATTTCTAAATATCGTCCGATTTTCTTCAATCTTTGTGAACTTATTGCCTGAGTGTCAAACAACTTTGATACGGATCAGACGCCGAGTTTTTCGGCGTCTGATCCGGACCCAAGTTGTTTGAATGTTCTACCGGGGTCGCGATAAGCAGGAAAGGGGTTAAAGTTGTCCGCTTTTAGTTTAATTTCACATAGTTTATCGAAAACAATAGCATATATATTGACATTATCTTTGACGTTTTTTTCCAAAAGTTATTACTGATTACCTATACTGTATACCCTAAACTTTTGCCTACCTATCACTAAATTTCTTGGCAGGTAAATAGCAGTGTCAATTTGTTCAACTCTGACATCTGTCGGATTTTCTATCAACAACAGCGATTGGTCTGTGATTTCCTTGCTGTCAGTATTCTCCAATTCTAGACCAATCACAAGGTCGCTTCCGCCTGTCTGGTACCTAACAGCACTGGCTACATAATCGCGGACGAACTTCTGAGTACCCGGTGTGGTCAACTGGAAGTTGTTGGTCAGATCGTCTACTGCTAGGAGTATTCTGTTGAATTATAAATGAAACCAGTCGAATTTCGGTAGCTCGAACTCATCGGGACTCTCGAAATTAGCTCGACTTAACCGAAGCTCGAGCTGAACGATATTTCAAGACCTAGTGCATATGATAATATTTTGTTGATAAAGTTATGAAATACCTTATACCATGTGTTTAATAAAGCAGATAAGTCAAAATAGCAAGCAGTGTGGCTCAAGATCAGACGCCGAGTATCTCGGCGTCTGATCTGGAGCCATACTGCTTGCTATTTGGAATTTTATTTCGTCTCTCCGGGACTTTTGTGTCAGTTCGAGCCTAACGGGAGTTCGAGCTAAGCGAGCTCGACCTATCGAAGTTCGAATGTATAAGGTATGATATGTAACAAGTCATTTAGTTAGATGAAATTGTCAAGTGTCCATGGCGGGCATATAAAAACCTATCTGGAAGCCACGTTCGCCTTTTTGTTATATTTGTGTTCCTGTTCATTCTTTTAAGAAGTCCCAAAATCTAATCAAATTCTACGGCTGTGGCGCGATTTATGGCGTATCGCGTAATGGCATGCGTAAGACTCCACTATTTTGCATGCATGTGCGCCTACAATTAAAATTAATTGTCATCATAATCATTTCACCTCTCAAGGTTTAAACTCAACAATCTGTACGAAAGACTAGGTGAGGCGGATAATCTAACTCCATACCCCTGTAACTAGAGTCTAGCGCGTTAGGTTTAAGATTTTGGAATATATCTTGAGCTAAGGCATAACAGGATGGAATGAGTTAAAATAGAGTTATGGTTATTTTTATATCACAAAATCAGAATGCAGCTTTGTCAACTCCCATACACCGTCCCCTACAGCTCTGTGGTTAGAGCGTTCGCTTACGGGTCGGAAGGTCCGGGGTTCGATCCCCGGGCCGGGTCAAACCAAAGACTTGGAAATTTGTAATGACTTCCCTCCTTGACGCTCAGGATTTCGGGTTAGCATTACACTGGTTCGTCGGTGTCATAAAAATGTGACCGGCCGGTTTGTAGTCCCAGGTGTACCTCATAGGTCACCAGGAGAGTCGAAGTCAGAGGTGCTGAGCCGTTGTGGCACTCTCCTAACCAAAAACGCAGCATCGTACGCGAACGCAAACAACAACAACAGCAACTACAACTCTCGTACATTGTGTATACATATAATCAGTAAATACGTCACCATCTAGTTACTTATTGTTGGACCTCTTCTGCACGGACATTGCCTCTATAACTAATAGGTATATGTTAGCTTTTAGAGAGGATCTTGTAAGGTGTATTGGACATAGCTTGCATGATCTATTTTCTTCTTGTACTAATCATAATACATTTGAGCGCCGCTGTGCGATTTCCAACCATAAGGACTTTCAAACAGTGTAGACCAAGATCCGATGCCACGTCTCTTACATGGCATCTGATCTTGGTCTACACTGTTTGAAACTTGCCAAAAGTCATAACTATTTTGTTCTCTACCGTTCTGACAATATTTTTGCATAGCTAGATGCACTATTTCTAAGATGACATCTGATAAAGATCTTCACTGTTGAACTGTCTTAAGGTTTAAAATCGCACAGCAGTGCTCATTTGTACTAATCATAATACATTTCAAACATCATATGTTCTAGAATCATAACATTAACCCATGACATTATATAAAACATTTTCGTTTTCATCTTCTATATGCAAACAGTGAATATCATGATAAGTCTCAAACGGGAGTCTTTTGTCCTGGGTCTCACTGTTTGCAAAGGTAAGTTAAATCGTTTTCCCTCACTGAAAAATCAACTTTTTAGACTGACCTGTTAGCTGCGTTGTTTAATTCTTGGGCTTGAGATATGGCGTACGGAGCGGCCTGGATGACGTTGTTTATGACGTCAAAAATGTCACCGAGCGGCTGCAACACAATGATATGATATACGTCAGGGGAACTTCTTCACCCTTTTACCGCCGAATTTAAAATTGAAGGTTGTAACTGGGGTTGGACCAAATATCTTAACGAAATAAAAAAAACGGAAATACTTAAATAAACTTTCGCTTTTCCGAAAGCTTAATATTCGGAATAACTTTTGTTCCAAAACAGTCCTCGAAAGCCATGCCTTTTGATGTGACAATAAAATTGGTAAAAACTTACGGTTACCCACCCTTTATCCCCGAATTTAATCCTTTACTCTATAGAAATGTATCATAACGCCTTTGTAGCAGACGATTATTAAAATATTGTATTAAATGTAGCATTGCCAAAATAACAAATTGGATAAGCTGATGCTTACAAACTAATTAGACCGAGGGGTGAACCAGGTTTTCAACATTCAACACATTTGTTAAACGTTGTGTCCAATCAGGCCTACACTGTTTGCTTAATTTATAATGATAATAAAACTACCTTAATCAAAGCTCAAAACACATGCATGTAAAATGCTTTAATATTTTTCATTGCCGGTGTAACGTTTTTATATTACCTCCACGGTAGTTTTATAAAGTCATATAATTACCTCCCGGTAATAATATGGCGGCCTCATGTTAGCTCCCGGTAATAATATAACGCATTTTTAAGTTACCCCCGGTAATAATATATAACGGTATCGAATTACCCCCTCGTTTTACTATTACCGGGGGGATAATATACCGGACTCACATTACCCCTCCGATTTTTTTGATGATTAATGTGATGGTTTCCTGTATGTCTGTCTGTCTGTCCATCTGTCTGTCTGTCTGTCTGTCTATCGCAAATAGTGTACACTCTGTATCTAAACAATCCCTTATAGGGTTTTTATGTAAAAATCTGTCCCCAAGAAATGGGAAGACATATTGTTTTTATCCTTGCCGCCAGCTTGTCTGTCCGTCTGTCTGTCCGTCTGACTGTCAACAATCGTGTAAGCTCTATATCTCCTAAGCTCCTTTAAGGACTTTGGTAATATTTTACACAGTTGTTCATCTTGAGCTTAGGATGTGCACAGCGCATAATTTTGGCAGGTCAGTCAAAGATTAAGGTCACCATTCGAGGTCGTTACCACGATCAGGCTCAGCTCAAGCTAGACTTGAGCTTGAGCCCGACGTGTGCAAGTCGTCATATGAATACCATTTTGTCGCCGTTACGTGCACACCTTGGGGAAACAATGTGAGGGTAGTCATGAATGAGCCCAATTGAATGTCTAAAATCTATTATGTTACTCAAACACGTCACACTGTATATATATATAAGCTAATTGTTATTTCCTTTACTGCCGAGTTTTGTGTGATATGCAAACAGCTTGAATCCTGATGAGACGCCCATTAACTCGGCGTCTAAACCGGATCAAAGGTGTTTGTCAGTAAACCAATATGTTTGATTAATGATATGTTACTTTATAAAGGTTAAGCGTGACGCAGACGAAATAATTTGCATGTACATATTTGCTTCCGGCAGTGCATTGAATACTGCAGTTTATTTTATATGAATGGTGAACTGAGGAGATACATTTGTAGAAAGCGGACACAAAAGTTGTTGAGGTACATTGACTTTGAATTGTAACCTTAACCTTTAAAGCACACACCAAACTGAGGTACTCCGCATATCCTTTGCTGCAGGTGGAAAATTGGGCCAAAGTATATTGAAATCATTTAAGGGATTGTTGAGAAACAGAATACAAGATTTGAGACAGACATACAGACAGGCAGACAGACACACCGACCGACCGACAGACCGACCGACAGACCCAGACAGGCAAACAGACAAACAGATAGGGTCAGACAGACAGACAGACAGGTGAGAACCAACCAACGTCTCCCCAATAACAATTAATTTTCGAAAAGAATCCGGAGGGGTGTAATGTGAGTCAGGTATAATATTACCCCCGGTAATAGTAAAAACGAGGGGGTAATTTGATAACGATATACTTATAATTACCGGGGGTAACTTAAAAATGCGTTATATTATTACCGGGGGGTAACGTGAGACCGTTATATTATTACCTGGAGGTAATACTATGTTTGGGGTAATAATAAAGCTTTACACAGGTATATTCACGCTAAGGCCGATATATTATGTTTTTACAAACGTTGAAGTGATCAGATATAATAGCAACATCTGAAGACCATGTTCAGACTGCTCCAACCGGAGCAATCTAAACAGGGTCTACACTGTTGGTCGAACTCATATGACAAAATTTAAGTGTAACTACGATATTATTGAAATAAAGTGACACTAACGATTGTCGACTTGATGGCAGACTGCAAGTAGTTGTAGAAAATCTGCGCGGTATAGATGATATCAGCCTCCGTCAGGTTAAGGTTTGGTAAAGTCAGGTTGGCGGTGTCCCCAAAGATTGTATCCACGTTGTCAATGGTTATGCTTATCTACAATTAAACATACAGTCGAATCTCGTTAGCTCAATCCCATTGAAAATCTCAAAATTAGCTCGACTTAACCGAAGTTCGAGCTAAACGATATTTCACGACCTAGTGCATATGATAATATTTTGTTGATAAAGTTATGAAAAACCTTATACCACGTGTTTAATAAAGCACATTAGTCAAAAATAGCAAGCAGTATGGCTCCAGATCAGACGCGTAACTCAGCGTCTGATCTGGAGTCATACTGCCTGATATATTTGGAATTCAATTTAGTCTATCTAGGACTTTTGTGTAAACGGGAGTTCGAGCTAAGCGAGTTCGACCTATCGAAGTTCGACTGTATGTTGTTATGTTAGTAATCATCTGATAAACTATGTCAAGCCTTCTACATTACACATATCGTTATGGCCGTTACCATGTCATTAACGATGACATCCTTCTACACCGTAACACATGCAGTTTTGCAAGTGAGCACGATTTAAACTTTGTATGTGTTCCGTCTTATCACCATAATATGCACTGCATTCTACTGTTATTCTTCGCTTGATGTAAGACGATTTTAAGGGGAAGAAAATACCAATACTTCCAGTTTGCAATTTTAACTGATCATAAAACATATAAATGAAGAACATAACATTCACAAATCAAAGATTGAATGAGACTTTTCTTAGAATAAAGTTATGACATCAAAGACGAGTAATCAATGGAACCCATGAATGCTGCCGGTATGTTTAGTTAATCTGCTATAGGTGGCACACAATGGTTGTAGCATCGATTGTTTACATTTAATGTACGTCATGACTTTATATAATGATTCTACTGTACGAGTTACCCTACCTCGGATAGGTTTTTAAGTTCATCAGTATATATGGATTCAGGCAGGTCGGGGAAGGTCTTACATCCGGTAGTGTATTTAATGTTGCCCCAGTTTGTACCATCATCATATCCGCCTTCACACTTGACTGATGCCAGAGCACCCTTCCCTACAAATAGAAATACTATTGATTCTCGCACACGGTGAAGTCAAATTCCTGTTTTAATCGAAGGTAATATCGGAGCAACAAACACAAATTTTGCTAAACGTGAATATTTGTCGACGTATTGGGAACTACTTTTATCAGTGCTAATTATCTTTAATCGAATTTCAATTCGAACTTCGTGTAATTCGAATAAATAAAATTAGCCCCGACCCCCATTTTCAACATATCAACAAGAGTTGACTGTTACAACGTAATCAATACACGAAATAGTGTTAGACGTATTCTATTTTTTATTTCGAGGGTAGAGTGCACAATACAAATAATAAAATAAAGTAATGAGAACATTTGGTAAATAATGCTGAACATTTGATTTTGAGTTTTTATCATTTGCAGATCTAGAGTGGTTATTATATATTGTTAAACGTAATCATTATCAAGTATTGAGAAAGCAGAGATCAAGGTAAACATATGTGTGAAGTTCATAGAAACCTATTTATGAATGTGGAAATACGTACTGCACAAATTGCCCTGTGACAATAACGCCAACACACATTTGGTCTAAATTCAAGGGCAGGTAAATGTGTATGTTTTGTCTAACTTGGAAAAATTGCCCCGGCTAGCACACTTAAACGCCTAGTTTAAGGAATGTGCCACCCTGGGGAGGTTGTCATAAGAGAACTAGCCGGGGTCCACTAACCCCAGTGCCCTATCTCCCTTAATTGCAATCCTTTGTTTATTGGACCATTTAGGACAGGCAGATCCTAGAATTTGATTGGTCAAAGCGGTAGGTAGTGTCCACTCAAAGATCATGCTGATTTTGAAATTCACAGGTATTACCTGGCAGTGTTAATTTTACTTAACAAGCCGCAGCATGATGTCAAATATTGGGTGGGTCAAATGAAGAAGGACAAAACTAGGGCTTTAACAGTCCGGACATAGAAAAATGGCTTCGATATAAAAAACATACCTTCTGACAAGAAGTATGATTAAAGTACCATTAATCTGTTAACAATCATCTCGCCGGAAAACAATAACGATATGCGCATGTCTTGCTTGCGATAAATTGTCCTGTAAAGTTCCATGGAGTTTACGCCAGCAAGTGTAATGAAAAAGCATGGTAAATAATTATATTGAAAAAGCATGAGCACTTAAAGTTAAATTGAAAGGGTCAAATATCCGTTAATAATCACCCGACCGGTACACCATCACGATAATATCGAGTCTCCACTTGATGATAAAGCCTTCAGTAAAAGTAGAAAAGAAGGTCTTGCAGGACACACCACATACAAAACAAATAACCACCCGAACAGCACCGAAACAAGTTTTCAGAACACTTAAACAACTACACATGTACACATACACACTCACGAACCCAAACATACGCAACATGAAGACACACAACGATAGGTTACAGACAAAAAGGTATGAAGACTGGAGTACCGCCTTAGAACGGTCAGTGGGGAAAAAACGCAACTGGAGGTTAAAACGGCTTAGGGGCGCCAAACCTCACTCTTATTCCATAATCACCCCACCAGACGTATAGTGTAAATAAACCGATGCCCCGTCCGACTGTTCCACAACATCAGTGGTGGCCAATCTAGTTGTAAAATATACGTAAAACATAGACCTCTTAAATCATTTAGTGTTGTTGCCAATCATAAGTGTACTCAATGACTTGTCAGAAGTCGGAGTATCTGTAAAGCAGTTATCAGGGGCACGATAGAACGGACACAATACAAAGATCCGACATACTCCTTCCGTTTGCGGCTTTAAAAGTAGTCTTCATAGATTGTTCTGACTTTCATGTCGTCGCACAAGCGAAGTGGAAAGCGTGATAACCAACTGTAAAAAATTGGCCACCAAATATGCAGTGCTCTGTAATAATGTTGGATCATAGCCCTTATTCTTGTTTTAATACGTTTAATATACACAAAGTGAAAACGGGAATATCCATATATTTTCAGAAGCGTGTGAATCACACCACCATAAAACTCTGTGTGTGAAATACCTTGTCGCAGGATCGCCTTTGAATTACATTTATACTGCAAATGAGAGAGATATTTCGATAACAGAATTTAGAGTAGGTTTTACTAAGTTTGTCATACCTGTATCCTTGATTGGGGAGCGTTTTAGTAATAATACGATTGCGATTACTGAAATCTTCAACGGAAGAACAGGTTTTAGTAAACCGAATACACTGTGAAATGTAAACACCGTAAGATGTAGTACGGGGATAATCTCCGTCAAGATGAGGGTAATGTACTATTTTGTAATTTTAGTTATCTTTTTATCATAAATTTTAGAAGAAACTATTCCACTAGTAATTGAAAGATCTAAATCAAGAAAGGCGGCTGAAATATCCGAATTGTGACTTTTTTTTTAATTGAAGTGTTTTTCGGTAAGTAGAGGTACGCATTTTGTCAAAATAGGGATTATCTATGTTTAATGTGTCATCTTAATATCGATATTATCATTAAACGCATCGACGATATATCGAATATCAATAACATGACGATAAATGGCATTCACATAACGTACAAAAGTGTTATAAAGTTAAAGTTGACTAAAATCAAACCACATGATGTAAGAAATAGACCGGATGGAAAATTCAACAGACAACCAACACAGCAACACTTATATGTGCGTCGTACCACAAAAACTGTGAACGGGTATTATAAACATCATCTGTAATCTATTGTGTGTATAACATTGTTTGAAACGGGACTGAAATTTTACAAATTTTATATTATTACTATGCTTGGTGTTAATTAGAGAAATTTAGAACAAAATGGAAATTTCTTGCATGCTCAAATTGGTATGTAAATCTGTAGACATGCTTTATAGTCATATAAGTTTAACAGTATGACGCAAACACGGTGTTTGTCTCAACAGAAAATCATTTCAAAACTGTTTAAAGATATATTAAATGAAGTACAGGTAATGATGAAATGTTGAAGTGCCCAATAAAAACAAACAAACAGACAAACAAATAGAAGTGATTTACACATGATAGTGTATTATACGTTCTCTATCAATAAACAGATCAAAGGACTGAAGGTCCTGAGAGTTGCCAAGACAAGTTTCTTGCAGATGCATTGCTAAATGAAGCTTATTTAA